>BQKN01000075.1:69033-81007 GCA_022839385.1 Asparagus kiusianus | reverse complement strand
ATTCTTTTTGTTATTGTAGTTGAACCAGAAGAAGAAGGGGAAATCATACCAGAGCCCTCTTCTCTTGGTTTAATGGATGTTGACGAATCAAGCTTCACTCAGCAAGTACACAGAGCGATGAATGAAGAACCCATCAGCATGGCCCCCATCATTCCTCCAGTTGTCGCACCGACCTCCTCCACTATCGAGACAGGTACATGTGCTTCCTCATTTGGAGGATATTTTCAGAAAATAAATGAATCAGAACGTGTTCCTCTTCTACTAACTTGTGCGCTTTATCTTCTTTTAGTCAAACTAAAGGAGGTGAGTGCGGGTAATAGCGCCGTTGACTCCCCAACCATTGTCGAAGGTAACTTTGGTTTTGTTTGTTCATATTCCTTGCATATATACTAACAGATCTTTCTGCTTAATAGAAGTCCCTGCCAATGAACCAAGAGGCCCAGAACTTACACATGATATGGGTATCGGAGATTTTAACGAACATAACTTCAATCTCGATATTTTCGAAGATGAGTATCGTCGCATCTCTGATACGTTGTTAGCTCCGGCCTCGACCGCTACTGCAGGACCAACTATTATAGTCAATTCAGCTGAAGTAGGCGCATCAAAAGGTACGTATTTTCAGACTTAAGTCCTCAATTAAGCTTTATTTCTTATATTTTTTTTATGACTAAAATAAGAATTTTTAGACGTAGGACCAATGAATGAAGTTGATGCGTCTACCGTCATTGGTGAATGTGATCAACCTGAAGGCCTGGGTTTTCTGCTTTTGATAGGTCTCCCGGCTGCAGTTGAACCATCAACTACCGTTCCTCTGACTTCTGATATTGTCGAAGCTGAACATGTTGTAACTTCCGATCCGACTCCAGTTGTTCATGAAACCGGAGGGTCGAAGGTTACCGTGGAAGAGCAACCTCCTGCAACTTCGGCTCAATTTGGTACGTCTCATCTTTGATGTGCTTCGAAGTTAGATTAATAGAGTAGAATATTGATTCATCTCTTTCTCTTTTATAGAAACTGTCCCTCAAGGATTCACAGATCCGGATCCGAAGCCGTTAGGGGCTTCAAGTGAACAACCGTCTGATATAGTGGATCAACAGACAAATGTTGTTTCTGAGCAAATCCTAGTTGTTGTAGAACCTGCTGTAGTCTTGTCAAGCCCAGGTAACTCAGTTATTAAGTTCTCTAATGAACGTAACATGTTTCCGTTCGATGTTATACGCGGGCTTGTATATCTTATATTCATTTCATCTGTTCACTTTGTAGCTCCTTCTGTGTCACTGTCCGATCGTATTCAAGCTCTATTATCAAATGAAGATCCGGACAAGGCTGTCCTATACGCTGATGTTCAGGGCTTGGTCACCTTCATAAATGTCATGGTTGATCGGATTCTTCTCAAAGGCTCACCTTTCGAGCATTTTAGAAAAACTCTCGATCGCTATGTATCCGGCATTAAAGACTACGGATACTCTGAGCTATCCGATTCGATTGAAGCTTATTTGGCCGATCTTAAGCAACACATTGAAAATTTGCAAAATCTTTGTGTTAACGGCGCGTCTTCTTACATTGCTTCTCAAATGGATTTGAAATTGCAGGCATGGTGTGACTCTCAGAAGTCCGCTGAATCTGAACTCCAGAGACTGAAAATCCGTATCGATGAACTCAGGGAGGGTGTTGCTAAAAAGACACAGATTAAGGCCGATATGTATCGTGATTTAGAATCGAATCAAGCAGAGATAGCCCGGCTGGAAAAACAACTCGCCACGGCTAGGGATGCTCGTGAAGTGTTGGAGTCCGATCTGGCGGAGGTAACTCGGATTGAGGTGAATCTATTCAGACAGCTGAATCTTCAGTACAAGATTTTTGCTAAGAAAGAACAAGAGATCGTTAGAATTCGAAGTGTCGATGAAGAAAACTTCAAAGCTAACTTGATTCCCGAGCTTGAGTTAGCTTATGTGACAGAGCTCTCTCGATTAGAGGATCAAGTCCGTCATTATAAGCTATTGTAATTTGAGAACATATATTTTTCATAGCTCTGTTTGAACTCTTTTGATAAATATAATGAACTCTTTTGCTCGTTGAAATTTTATTATGATTATTCGCTTTTGTTTGGGATAAATAACCATAATACTTGTAGGATTTTTGGCAAATCCTCAGCCATCAACGGATTTGATATGCCTTTACCGACTACCGTTTGAATCGGGCTAGTATGTGAATTATCTAAGTCTGTTTCACATATAACGTTGGGCTAAAAGACTTAAACTCTTTTAGACTTTAAACTACAATATTAAATATGTAGGCTACATGTGTTAGATGTAGACTTATCTCTAATAAGGGATGACGATAACATCCCCCATGTACGAATGACATGGATTTTAAAGTGTGAGTAGGTTATATTTTCTATGTATGAAAACGAACCCGAATTTGTGAAGAATGAACTGGATATTCCAGCTCTGAATCTCTTGTTTGTTGGTAGAGATAAACCCGGAATCGGAGAGGAAGAATTTTATATTCTATCTCCTAGTCTCTTGTTTGTTGGTAGAGATAAACCCAGAAACGGAGGGGAATAATTTCATATTCCGTCTCCTAGTATCTTGTTTGTTGGTAGAGATAAACCCAGAATCGGAGAGGAAGAATTTTATATTCTATCTCCTGACGTAAAGAAAACTCGAAGTGGGATTTCCACTTAGAGAATCTAGATTGGTTTGAATAATCCTAACTGTCATAAGGTTTGATTATCCAATTTGTGGACCTCTCGTTCATGGAACGAATTAAGAGGGGATTTTGGTTATGGTCCTAACTATAGGAAGGTTTGACCAAGTGGGAATTTTGAGACGATCCTAACTGTAGGAAGGTTTGACCGCTCGATTTGTGGACCTCTCGTTCATGAAACGAATCGAGAGGGGATTTTGGTTGTGGTCCTAACTGTAGGAAGGTTTGACCAAATGAGGAATAGGGGTAGGGTACAAATAACAATGAGTTTGTTGATTTGCACGAACTATTCGGTGGGAAATTTTGACTTTAGACATAAGAATTCGACACGAAATAATTTGTCGACTGATACAGACCGATGACCATTGGTCGATCTGGTCGGTGGGGGTTTCATGGTGTGGGGTTACGAATCGTCGAATTTCCCCTCCATGATCACATTACAGAGTTTTGTGAGGAAAGACTAATTATCATTGAATCTCATCTCAACAAAAGTAGTAAAAAGATCTTAATCATTTTCACAACAATTAAGAATAGATTATCCACATAATCAGTTTTCATTTAGAATAATCAACTGATATCGAGTTATCCTGAAATATCCTATACAGGATTCTCTAGGAACTTACCGTTTTACATAGGTTATCCTGAACGTATTACGGGTAATACTTTTTCAGGAACTTCCTATTTATTGGCATCATTAATTTGCTGTCATCCTGGGTAATCAGGCGATATGCACCGTTTGAATAGACTGTTTCTATCACAAACGGCCCTTCCCATTTAGGCTCAAATTTTCCTTTCTTCTTAGAAGTGAGAATCATAGGTCTTCGAACAGCAAGAACCAGATCTCCTTCTTTAAAACTTTGTCGTCGGACCCTTTTATCAAAAGCCCGGGAAATTCTAGCTTGATAAAACTCGATCTGTTGCTGAGCTTCCAAGCGCTTCTTATCTAACATCTCTAATTCCTCGAGACGTTTCTGATGATGTTCTTCCGTCGTCATTCCCGTTGCGAGAGCGACACGGAGGGAAGGAATCTGTATTTCCAATGGAAGGACGGCTTCATACCCATATGTTAAGGCATACGAGGTTGTTCCAGTTGGCGTACGGACAGTTGTACGATAAGCCCACAGGGCTTCACCGAGTTTGTCGTCCCAATCTCGTTTATTGGTTTTCACCAATTTTGCCAGAATTTTGATGATAGTCTTGTTAAAAGCTTCGGCCAATCCGTTAGCTGTGGGATTATAAGCTGTCGATGAAACGTCCTTAATCCCGAATTTACCGCAGAATTTGATGAATGCGTTGCTGACGAATTAAGGACCATTATCGTGTACTATTCGCCTTGGAACACCATACCGATATATGATATGGTGTTTGATAAACTTGATGACATCACTCGTCTTTACTTCTCTAAGTGGAACTGCTTCTGCCCATTTTGAGAAATAATCGGTGATTACCAAAATAAAACGGTCCCCTTTAACCGAAGGTGGGAAAATAGGACCTACGATATCCATGCCCTAAGTTTCGAATGGCCATGATGTCGCCGATGGGTGTAAATATTCAGGAGGCTGGTGTATATAATTCGCATGTAACTGACACACTTCACATCGTCGTGCGTAGTCGACTGCGTCTTTTACCATAGTTGGCCAGTAATACCCGATTCTCCTAAGTCGGTCACAAAGTTTGGGACCGGGTTGATGTGCACCGCATATTCCATCATGCGCCTCTTTGAGTGCTTGTTCCGCTTCTTTGCCGGATAGACAACGGAGTAAAAGACCATCGTACGATCGTCGATACAGCATTTGCGCTGTGGTGTTGTAGTAAAATCTCGGTGCTCTTCGCCGAATCGATTCCCTTTCTCTTACATCTTCAGGCAATATACCATGTAGGACGTAGTCGATAATGGGAAAACGCCAATCTCAAACTTCAGGTTCAACTCCTGTTGATTAGCGTTCGAATCGTAGATTGGAACAATAAGCTGGTGAGTCCTCACTATAATCAATTGCTCCGTTTCGAGAGGTTGAGCCAAGGATACCGACAATGCCGCCAATGCGTCTGCATACGCGTTTTGGAGACGTGGAACGTACTCGATGAAAAATCCTTCAAACGAGCTTGCCATCTCGATGGCCACCTGGTGGTATGGAATCAGGTCTCGATTTCTGACTTCATACTCTCCTCGTATTTGATTAACTACCAGTTGAGAATCCCCAAAAGCTTCAAGGTATTCGACCCCCAGCCCTTTGGCAAAATTGAGTTCGATTATCAATGCATTGTACTCAGTCATATTATTAGAACACGGTTTGGTCAATGAGTATGCTCTAGGCAAGACATGCTTCTCCGGGGAAACTAAAACGACCCCCACTCCTGAGGAGACTCTAGAACATCCGAGTGCACTCACCACGTTGGTCGTGCGGGAAGCCCCATCGAAGTATAATTGCCACACTTATTGATGTGAGGTGGTATTAACTTCGGGAGTTTCATCTGGCAGATTGTCGTATAATTTGACTACATCCTGTGTAGGATTTTCCGCCAGAAGATCACAAATAGCTCGTCCTTTAACTGATTTTTGTTGTTTAAAGTACAAGTCATATTGCGATAAGAGTAAAGCCCATCTGGCTAAACACCAATTCATGGATGCCGGCTGGGTCATGAATACTCGAATAGGGTTTATGTTGGAAATGACATAAATTGTTTGTCTAACTAAATAATGTCGCATCTTCTGGATTGCAAATACCAAGGCCAGGCATTCTTTCTCGATCATCGGATAACGATATTCAGCTCCTACCAGTATGCGACTCAAATAATATACCGCTTGTTCATGACCGTTATCGTCGTCTTGTGCAAGTAATGCACTTACCGAATGGCTCGTCGCTTTGACATAAATCAAAAACGGTCTGCCCGATTTCGGTGCAACAAGAATAGGTGGGTTCGCCAGATACGTTTTAATATCTTCGAATGCCTTTTGGCATGCTTCATCCCAAATGAACGACACGCCCTTTTTTGTGAGTTTAGAGAACGGTTGACATTTTCCGGACAGGTTCGAGATAAACCGACGGATATATGCCAATCGACCTTGCAATCCCCTGAGTTCTTTAAGATTTCCCGGAGGTTGTAGCTCATGTATCGCCTTCACTTTATCAGAATTGATATGAATACCTTTCGTAGTGACGACGAATCCAAGAAATTTACCGCTCGACATTCCAAGGAAGGATTTGGTCGGGTTCATTTTTAGCTGATGACTCCTCATAAGATCGAACATCGTCTTCAAATCGTTAATGTGGTCATTTTTATCACGGCTCTTAACGACCAGGTCATCAACGTAGCATTCGACAGTCTTCCGAAGGTACTCTTGAAAGATCTTCGTCATTGCTCGTTGGTACGTAGCGCCGGCGTTCTTCAGCCCGAACGGCATAACAGTATAACAGAATACACCAAGGGGTGTTCTGAAAGCTGTATGCTTTTCATCATCCAGATGCATCTTAATCTGATTATATCCCGAAAATCCATCCATAAATGACATTCTCTCAAACCCGCACGTATTGTCAATGATGACATCTGTAATGGGCAAGGGGAAGTCGTCTTTAGGACATGCGGTATTCAGATCTCTGAAGTCAATGCAAATTCTAATTTTCCCATTCTTTTTAAGAACTGGAACGATATTGGCTAACCAATCAGGGTGTTGTTCTTCTCTGACAAAACCTGAATTGATTAATTTCTTGACTTCAGCTTCTATTGCCTCCATAATTTGTGGACGAAACCGTCTTTGTTGTTGCTTGACAGGTTTAGCATCCGATTTTATATTAAGGCTGTGCATTGCTACATTTGGGTCGAGTCCCGGTATATCTTCGTAATTCCAAGCAAAAACATCGATATACTCTCTAACGAGGGCGATTAGTTCCTCTTTTTCATTCGGTGAAAGATCACCGCTGATAAATATAGGTTTCGGATTAGCTTCGCCACCCATATTAACTTGAACTACTTTATCCTCAGTAGGAGGTTCTCTTTGTTCAAATCGATCGCCATATTGGATGTTCATGTAATGCATCCATGGATCTTTCTAAATAGGCAACTGATCGTCTCCTTCGGTCGTGGAAGGATCCATTGTCGCCATGTTCGACATTAAATCTTTGAATTTCTCTCCAATGCTCACGTCAGAGTCCCACATTGAAGTATCGGATGAATGCTCGCTCTCATTTCTCAATTGGCTAATGATCTGTTGGCAATATTCGTCATCGGATAACGAAGCATAACCTAGACCTCTTTTATGACTATAATAATTGTCCGGTTTTCCTTTTGGTACATAAGTAGGACGGGGAGGAACCCTGACTCCTTGACCAAAATGAAGACCTTCACCGAGCGAGAGGTTATAGCCTTGCCTCGTCATGTAACCATTTGCTTGCGAACTATACCGAGAGAAATGTCGCCCCGGCTCTTCATCATCTGAGTTGCTGTCCAAGAAAAGATCAGGAGTTGGGGATGGATCCCCTTTTCCAAAGATTATTTCTTTCTCACCCCCTGTCTTTGCGGGTAGGATTACCGTTGTCCCGACTGAATTTTGCAGATATTTCGTCGTCGTACAAGACGAGCGAATTGGCATGTGTAGATTAGGATCATCATACAATTCCTGTATTACATTATCAAGACAAGGCGAGTACTCTAAATCATGCTTTATTATTTTATCGGCAAGTTGCCAGTTATAACTTTCGTCTGACGATTCATTACCGTCAAGATCGATTATAAGAGGTTCAATGTCATTTAGTACAAGACCTTCACTATAATCGAGCCCAGCTTCGGTATCAGCTTCTTCTCCGCTGTCCGTGCCATGGACCGATGGTTCAGTATCGGACTCAGCACCATAAAGAAGGGAGTCAGTAAAGTAATTTTCTAACCCCTTGAATGGTTGCTTATCCGCGACCACCGTCTTGACCTCCTCATTAGTGTCGACATACTTTAAACATTGATGGAGGGTGGAGGGAACTATAAGATTACCGTGGATCCATGGGCGACCCAACAGTAAGTTATAGGAAGTTTTCGCATCGATCACAAAGCAGGTGACTTCAGACTTCAAATCTCCGAGTTGACACTTCATCCGGATTTTTCCCAATAGTCTTGACCCACTAGTATTGAACCCGTAGATGACTGTTCCTGTGGAGGCTAACTTGCTGGCGGGAATTCCGAGGTGGTACATCAACCAAAGTGGCATGATGCTAACAGCGGAACCCGGATCAACTTGAATCCTGTTGACCATGCTCGAACCGATATATCCAGTAAAATATAACGGTCTATCATGCTTCGAATTCCTAACTTGCATATCTTCTTTTGTGAAAGCAATGCAAGGAAATTTGGTGGCTGCCAAATTACAATGCTGCACTGATGACTCTGGCTCTTCCGAAGTTGGCTTGATCTGAGTGAGGAATACCTCAGAATCAGCCAATGCTTCTTGTAAGGCTTCCCTGGTTTCTTTCGAGAGGCGTAACAACTCATATAGCGTGATCCTTGCTGGGATATTAGCTAACTGAGTCATGACGTCGAAGCGGTATGGAGTATTCGAGCTTTTCGGTTTGTCTCGTCCAATCGATCGATTGAAACAAGGCTGCTTCGGAAGTTGAACTTCTTTGGGTTGAGGTTCCTTCTCCTTCTGCTTAACAACTTTCTGAGGTTTCTCGGTTGCTACGGGTGGGGTTGTAACCACCCCCAGTTCTGTAAGAGTTTTAGCGTTTGGATTAGAAGTTTTAGGATACTAGTAATGGTATTCGTTTCCACCCCTTGTAGCTAAAGACTCTTGCTCTTCTTCAGAAAACGGTAAGGCTGGAATTTCTTCATCGTCCTTCTCAGGAATCGCCGAGGCCCCGTAACAGGACTTCTCTTTTTCCTTGCTTTTCAATTTCTTCTTCGACGTGGATGTCGTCCACTGTTCATCTTCAAGCAAATCTGGATGAACCCAAAGGATTTCGCCGTTAGGGGTCGTGTGTGATACAAGTCCCTTTTGGTGCTGTTCATGAGGGTCATCGTTGATGGTTTGCATCTTGACCTTTGATACTGGCTCGGCTTGAAACCAGGACAAAGGAACCGATCCGAAGCTAATAGAGACCGTGTTTGCGCCCACCTTCTTCTCCTTTGGCTTCGGCGTCACAATACCAACATCGATTAAGGTTTGTATTTTGTCTTTCAAGACATAACACGTCTTAGTGGGATGGTGGACCCTCCTATGATAAGCACAGTATTTTGGATCATTAGTCTTCTTCGCTTCTTCTTGGTTTGTGACCGGTGGAAGCTTGATTTTATTGTTATCCAGCAGGTATTTGAAGATAACTGGAACTTCATCATCTTTAAACGAATACTCTTTCGGAAATCTGGGCTCAGAGGTCTTAAACTGCTTCTTAGGCTGTTGGTTCTGATTTGGTGCCAACTGGAAGGATGATTGCTGCGGTTGTTGTTGCGGCGGCTGTTGTGACGTTTGATGCGCGTCCACAACGGCTACGGACCCTCTTCCTCTGCCTCGAGAATTAAAGTTCTATTTTTGATTATTGGCTGGTGGCTGACCCCTCTCCAAATTCCTTCTCTTGAGAAAGCGTTCAGCTTGCTCACCTCTCACTTTCAACTCCTTCCAAGTTTTAGAGGGCACAACCCCCATGACCTCTAATACATCCAACGACAAGTTATTGTGACATGTCTGTAGGATGAACTCTTCTGTGAGCAGATCTCTACAGTTTACCGCTTTGGTCCGGAATCGTTTAACAAAGACGTCAACCGATTCTCCACCTTTCTGCTTCTCGTCCAGCAGGGTACCAATAGAAACCTCTGTGTCGTCGTCAAAGAAATTGGTGAGGAACAATTCTTTCATATCTCCCCAGCTAGTGATGCTTCCGGGTTTCAGGCATCGGTACCAATCGAAGGAAGGCCCACGGAGGGTTCCTACGAATGACCGAACCATTAGGGCTTTATTTCCTGATATCGCGCCGAGATGTGACTTGAAATAAATCAAGTGCTGAGTTGGTGAACCCCTGCCATCAAAAGGAGTAAAGTTAATCAAATTAAATTTTGGGGGATAAGGAATTAGATCCCACACCCTCGGGTACGGGTATGGGATGCCCGTTTTCTTCACTTCTTGGGCCGTCATCAGAGCGTTGACTTTGCTCTCAAGATCTTGCATTTTCTTGTCTTCTTCCTCATCCTTCTTCACGTAGATTTGAGGAGGTTGAGTGGCCGATTTTGACGGACCGCTTCCAGAATTGTCTTTATCGGGAGGAGGATCAGCAAAGATAGTCTCATCTTCTTTATCATCGTCTGCAGTTATACGCACAGGTATAATGTTACGTAGATAGTCTCATCTTCTTTATCATCGTCTGCAGTTATACGCACAGGTATAATGTTACGTTGACTGGACTCTGCCTTCTGGCTAGATTTCGGTTGATGTTGCTGAGCTTGCAAATCTCGCATCTGCTGCATCGTCAACTCCATCTCAGTTTTGATCTCAGCTCTGATTTCTTCGCGTTGTTTGGCCAACGCTTCCTGTAGTATCTGAGCCAATTGATCTGGTGTGATGGTGAATGATTCTCTGGCTTGCCCAACACTAGACGTGGTGCCGTCTGAAGCAATAGCAGAACAAGTATCTGACAATTCCTCATCTGACGATAATCCTTCGTGCATTCTTTTATAGTCTCAGCGTCGGTTGGCCCTTCGTTGCAGCCGCGACATTCTTTGAGAAAGACCCCGTTCAACTCTCCCTTCTGAAGAGAAATCAGGGTCAGGATTGATTAACTGTTGTTTTCCTCTGCCGGTCATATTAATGGTGACCTCAGGGAATTCATCTTGCTGCACTGCAGGTTTCCTCTGGTTGAAACGTCTTATTTTGGATTTTGACGCTCCGGCCGAAAGTCTTTGAAATACGGAAACACGTTTTTCCCTAGCTTTTGAGCAACTGCATTCCGTCAATACCGCTTTAATAAGTCTCTCGCAAGCGCAATGAGACTCATCCTCTCGAACAATTCTCTTTCGTGATTTGTTATTTTGATAGTACAGCTCATCATTATTGTGACTTGAGCAACCTATCTTTTGTTTGGGAACCTTGTTAACATGCACAGGACGATTATTCGTTGTTTCTGGGCGATCCAAGGTTAGATTTTTAAATCCACCCCCTTGCGAGTGTGGAGTCTTCATAGGTCCTAAACAAGAATGAACTGGTATTCTCTCGTTTTGGATTGGAGTAATTCTGACAGGAGGGTGTTTATGACCCCTTGTATAAGAAACCACTAAGGGTTTATTTGCTGGACTTGGATTTTCTTTGACTGGAGCTTTGCCTCGATCTTCAGCCGAAGGACCGAGGTGATCCGCCATGGTGATCTTGAATTTGGACAAGTCTGGGCTAACCCAGGGTTTCACTGGTGATGCAGTAGACACCGTTGTAGTAGAAGAGCCAGGATTGGGTGTCGATGGAACTGCAGATGTGGCCTTGCGACGGCGACAAATATCACGTCCAAATGAAGTGCCACGGCAGTCATCACTGTTGCGGTTGAGCAAAGTGCCGCGGCAGCCATGACTGCTGCGGTCGAATAAATTGCCACGGCAGTATGGGCTGCCGCGGTCAGAGTTTACATCCTTCTGTAATTTTTGGGCACCTTCGGTTTTTTGAACCCAAGTTTTGCAGTTCTTCGGTGGCTTTTCAGACACCATTCCCTTCTTGTTTCTCTGAGCTTGTTGACGAAGTGCACGGGCGCGAGCGGCCTTTACCTTACATCTTTGTGTTCGTTCCTTCAGGGTTGAACGAGCCCTTTTGATGAGGGTCCATTCCTCCGTCGTAAGCTGTGCAGAAATGTGATTATTTTGCCTTTGAGGCAACTGAACCATCTTCTGGTTCCTCGACTTTATGTCCGTATAATAATGGACCCCGTCGGTCTGTTGCATGGCTTTAGCCAATTGTCGAGCACGGCGCTAGCGCTGTCTCTGATGAGCTCTCTTTGTCAGCACCAGTGAGCTATGATTCAACGACTCCTTAACTGGTGCGGAGTCACTTGGAGCAGAGATGTTGCAGGTAGATTCCTTAACAACAGTTAGGCAAGAACTTTTACCTGTGGTCTTCATCGGAATTAAAGACTTGGGAACTTTCTTGGAAGAGGAAATCCTCCTGCACTTGAGCGGCGAGGAAGATTTTGAAGACGAGGATGACATGTACTCCTCGAATTTTGCCTGATCGAACTCATATTCGATCTCTTCAGTGACTATGATCTTGATCGGTTGCGACACCGCGGCCTCGGCAGCGAGGCCGCTGGCT
>BQKN01000075.1:35142-49033 GCA_022839385.1 Asparagus kiusianus | reverse complement strand
AGAGGGGGGGGGGGGGGAGAAAATTAGGAGTTGAGGGATTGCTTGTAAGCCTTGTTTATTAGAGAGAAAGGGTAGGAGAAAATTAGGAGTTGAGGGATCCCTTGTAATCCTTGTCTCTTAGGAGAAAATTAGGAGTTGAGGGATTGCTTGTAATCCTTGTTTATTATTTATAGAATCGTGCTCTTATTATACTTTGAAGAAATAGATAATTATATTGGTTGACAAATTTTGATAGATCGATCTCTGTATTTTATGGTTGTTTATCTTCATTTTTGTTTCATTCTTTTCGTCAATCTGCCGTATTATTTTAATATAGCTAACAATTTGTTTTAGTAAGTTAAAATAAGAATATAGAATTATAGACTTTCGAGATCTTATGGGAAAGGGAGGGGAAAAAGAAATATTTCCTTTTAACAATTTGGTTAGATCAACTATGTGTCGTCTCCACGTGTCAAGCAACTCATGGTTCTGGAATCTGGGACCTAGGTTTATTCCTTTATCTCTTTGTTTAAGAAAGTGTCGAGACGAACAAAATAAGTTCCTTCAACATTGCACAATCTCTGAATTTTCTAGGAAAGTTCGTCAAGCTTTAATTTTTCCTTGTTGTTTCGAATCTTGCCTTCTTTAGAAGCCAACTCAGTGTTCTTTTACAACCATACTAAATTAAAAATTGTTTCTAACGAAGTTCATGGAATTAATTAGGAATAATTGCATCATTTTCAATAGTTCTCAACTTCAAAACAATAAAAAAATTAAGTGAGGAGAATATATAATATGTTGTCTCATACTTAGTTTTATGATACTGGTTTAAAAAATACCTATATGAAACTATTGTGAGTTAATTTCTACGAGTTTTCATGTGAGCCTCGATGGTGGTTTTAACAGGACTCGTGAGTAGGGGTGAATACAGTTCAGATGCAGCTCGGGTGTGATGTTTTATTATATCCATATCTATTTACTAATCATGCATATAGATATGTCTTAGTAAGAAAAAACTCATATCAATATCCACTAAAATCTGATACACATATAGATATATGTGTAGATGTACATGCGGATACAAACCAGACATGAGAAAATCAGATAATATAGAAAAAATAGTTCCTTCGATACAAGAGAGTTCACAAATTTGCTTATTATATCCGAAGGGCTAAAGACTAGATCTAATTAGTTAGTCTCAAGTCCATTAATCTAACTATTAAAAATAATTGCATTAATCTAAGTATTAAAACAATTAAAGTTAGTCTCAAATCCATTAAAGTTAGTCTCAAATCATCAATCTAAGTTTTAAAACTATGGCAGCTGTATGGTTATTATATTCACATATTCTAGATACAAATCTAATATTTCACTGTATAATCATATGCATAACCATATTCTATCGGTTTTAGATTTTAGTAACCATATATGTATCGTAACAAATAGGATTACAAATATTTTAGCAGATACATTTATGGTTGCACACCCCTACTCGTGAGTTTACTAATGTCTATATAGGGTAGAGATCCTCTGCATCCCTAGTTGTAGAAATTCTCTACTACTCACCAATCCAAACTCTTTACTCCATGAATGATATTCATTATACAAATTATATAAAAAATTCTTTTAATTACAGAGCCCATTGAATAAACCAATGCTATTGATCCACAAAATCAATTGTAGAAGTTCTCTACAATTAAAGATGTAGAGAATCTTTGCCTATCTATATTTTTATCATACTTAATCTCATAAAAAAAAATTAGTTTTGGATCCAAAAAATAAGACTAACCATACCATATATGGGATGTTAGTTATTCATTTATTCTAAACAAAATACCAAAAATAACTAGGGATGATGATGTTCATCGTCTTCTCTTCATCTCGAGCTGCATGCAGGAACCTATGGATATTTTTAGACACCTACAGATACCCCCTTCAAAGTATTTTAGACTCATTCTTTTATAGAAAAGTCTAGAATGTTTTGGATAAGACAAGCCCTATCTTCAATCTCTTCAGTATTTTGTTGAGGAGATCACATAAAAGGACCTGTGAATTGCCTCAACTCTTGACTTCTTCATCCTTCAATCTATTCAGTATTTTATCAAATAGATAAAGTTCTTCAGGCATTGCGTTTATCGTCTGACCGTTGTTGAAGTCTTGAACTAAAATTAGTATGTAAGTTTCTGAACTTAGCTCATGTCATTGAGTTGACATTGAACTTGATCATCTTTGTCGGGAATTGGTATCTGAATATGATTGAACTCCCTGGAATCATCCTTTAACCTAGAATTTTTCTTTAGCCTCATTTTGGAAACATTATCGATGCGTTGACTGGCATTGACCTTTACTGTAATGTATTGACCGGTGTTGACCTTTATTATAACGCGTTGACCGACGTTAACATAATTTTTACTCGTACGTTTACTGGAGTCTATACAGTTAAGCTCTTAAGGTATTGGAACGTGGCGGTCCTAAATTTTAGGTTGCAGGACCAACTATTAAAGTTGTTTCGTCTGCAGATATGGATCTTATCCCGAAGTTGTTGGGTGTTCAAGTCACGAGACAAACTAATGAAGCTGATGCGTCAGTGACTTTCGCATATATAAGATTTTTTGGTAAACTCTCATCCATCAACGGATTTGATGAGCCTTTACCGACTACCGTTTGAGTCGGACTAGCATACAGATTGTTCATGTTCGTTCCGTATATAACGTTATGCTAAGAGAGTTAACTCTCTTAGTGCTACGATATTGAATACGTAGACTTTGTTTTTTTTCTTTTCTCACGTGAAAAGACTAAATGGCGACGCGTGTTAGGCGTAGACTTTAGGATTTTTGGTAAACCCTCAGCCTTCAATGGGTTTGATGTGCCTTTACCGATTACCGTTTGAATCGGGCTAGCATGTAAATTGTTTAAACCCGTTTTCACATGTAACGTTGTGCTAAGAGAGTTAACTCTCTTAGTGCTATGATATTGAATAGACTACCCGGTAACACGTGTTAGGCACTGACTTATCTCTATTTAGGCGTCAAGATAAAGTTCCCCGTGCGTGTAAGGTGCGGATTTTGGTGTTATTAGTAACAACCTGCCACAACGTCGAATATGTGGGCTTTTGTTCTTTTTACGGTCAAGAACTAATTGGCAACGCGTGTTAAGCACTGACTTATCCCTTCCTAGGATTCAGGATAAAATTCCCCAGACTTAGAGCCTTGCGCCAGGAAGATGCCGCTGCCAGGTCGAGCTCTGAAGACCGGATTCGGAAGGCGGTTGAGGACAAAGCTCGGGAGGACCACGCGAGAAGGGTGGCGATGGTCAAAGAAGAGCTCTCCTCTTTTAATTTGTTCGACTGAGATCTCAAACCTGTGCTTGTGCTAAGACATTTTGCCTGTTTGTTTTGCTTTTGAAACTATGCCATGACTTGTGAAGTCATAACTTTGTTCAAATGTATTGTCTTAAAGAAAAAATGGTGTATGTTTTGCTTCTTGAACGTAATATTATGACTTTCTTAGTTGTAAAATCATAACTTTGTTCAAATGTACTGTCTAGAAGCATCTGATAAAGTTCGTGTTTCCACACTTCCTTTTAGAATGTCACAATTCCATGCTTCTTTGGTATGGTCAACAGCGATTTCAGGTGGCACCCCTTGGGTGGTGACGAGCTTGTTTTGAAGGTTCAACCTGAGTACAGGTAGGTTCACGATGCAGGGAGGCTCGGGTGACGGCGAGTCTGCGTGGAAAGCCATACTAAACAACCGGCGAACTCTTTCGGCCCCACTCGAGTGTAGGTAAGCTCATGCTACGGGCTAAGACTCGAATGATCATGCCGTAAGTTACCCTCTAAAGTGCTGGCGAGTTCCTGCTGTCAATAGGACTCATTTGCGGCGAATCGGCTGGAAGGTTGAATTCGTCTGCTGGCGAATTCCAACTACAAGCGAATCTCGTGCGATGTCGATCTCACGTTACAAACTAGAGCTGGCCACCGGCGACTTTAGGTTGCTAGCGAAACTCATAGGGAGGCGAGTTCGTGTTGGGAACCAGAGCTGGCTGCTGGCGACTTTAGGCATCAAGCGAAATTTGTGAGAAGGGAATTTGTCTTAACAGTTAAACTCGATCGATTACGAGTTCGTACTGCAATCAAACTCAAGCGACGGCGAATCCGTCCCTCAGTCAGAGATCTGGAATGCAGGCGAGATTCGTGCCACGCGTCTGCTTATGGGCCCTTATGCTTGCCAGCTAAGGTCTCCTTTTAATGCTCATTGATGGTGAAGCGACGGGACGCCTCGCCTCTTGGGCTCAATCCGATCGGTCCGTTTGGGGTCCCAAGAGGAATGTCCTTCATTAGTATAGAGCTCAAGGCGTCGCAGGACACCTGTGCCGTTCGATCGCTTGGGACGACAAATCTCAGCCGTCGGGTTCTCGAATATATATCCCGCACTTGCCGTCCTTTCAGCAAGGTCTTCACGTCTTCGAAATACTCTCAAGCGAAATTCGCCGCATAAACCTTCATGGCCTCCGCCTCTGATCACAGTTCTTCCGAGGGTGTTGGCTCCTCTTCCACCATCGTCAACGACGGTGCTCCACCCGCTTCCCCTACGAGTTCGGCCCAGGGGTCCTCCGCCCCAGACCCAGCATCTCACCCCGCATTCGAGGCCCTTCGGAGGTTGGAGGGTTTGGTGCAAGGAATCGCCATCTCGGTCGGCGTGGGTGACGGGAGGTACTATGATGCGCTTCCTCTCATCGAATCGGGTTTAAGGGCGGTCCGCAGCGTGGGCGGTACCTCGTTCGCAAGGCGGTGTGAGCGGGAGCTTGTTCGCTTGGAGGGGTGGATGTATCGGCTTGAGGAGTTGGTACATGACGACGCCTCTGACGTGCTACCACCTCTCTCGCTGCGCCTCCTGCTCGAGCGCGAGGAGCGGGCGAAACGGATTCAGGCGAAGGAGGTCGAGCTCAAGCGTCTGCGCAAGCAACACCAGGCGATGCTTGCCAAGATGGACGCCTACACCGACGCCGCCTTCTTTGAGGACACAGGGTCCTCTCGTGGCGAGGCACGGCTATGGAGGCTCGAGCTGGAGAACCGGCGGATCTGCTGCGCCGCTAGGGAGGCAGATCAATCGCTTCAGCTTCTCCACCAGGAGGAAGAGGAAGGCGAAGCCGCCCTTGCCAAGATGCGGCAAAAGCAGGAGGAGGCGGCGAAGGCCCAACGTGCGGCGGACCTTTTGGAGGTCAAAGCCAAGCTCGCCACCTTCAGCCTGTTGAAGCTTCTGTAGCGCCCGCTCTTGTTCTTCTTCTTTTTTTTGTAAGTTAGTTGATGCCGTGTGCATCAGAACTAAACTAAAACTTATGCATGTAAATTTTGGCCCATAATGGCCTTTGGTTTTGATCCTTCTTTTGTTTCGCCTGCATAATTTTCTTCTTCCTTGATTTTTTTTATTTTTCTGGTGTGTATTTGGCTTGTTTTACCTTTAGGTTCAATTCGCCTGCGTTATTTGGTTTTGCCCATGCCTTCTCTGGCGAACTCACCTTAGACTTGGTCATTTGGCCTTTTCTCTGTTCTTGGCAGTCTGTGACGTGGGGTTGGGTCGATCCTGACCTTCGCGTTGCAGCTCTGGTAGGACCAAGAGGGTAACACTTAGCCATAGATCAGGTACGGTTGCTCGTGCATGCGATCAACCAATGTCTCCAATCTTTGAATTACCACTCGGTGGGTTGTCATTTGGAGGCACTGTCGGGCGTGACGTCTGTCGAGCCGCCCTTGATAGCTGTCATCGTCCGCGAGGGTGATGACACAGGTGATAATCGAGTCATTCAGGGATGTAGGAATATGACGATCGATCGTTGTAGGAGCCATCGCGTGGTAGGCCGCTACCCATCAGTTACCCTAAGGGGGCGTTAGGGTATCTGGAATAGGCTAAGTAGTTCAGGGACGTAGGAGTGTAACTATCGACCGAAGTAATAACACGTCACATGGTAGGTTATTACTTAGGCTGTGCCATTCGTAGAAATAGCGGCGCCAGTCATCGGAGGTAATCATTAACCTGATGAAGTTTTGTCGCGATCAGAGCGACTATGAGGACTTACCATTCTTCAGAAGAGGATTGGTGAGTTGATTCTGTCGAAGGTGACAGTGGGGGTCCCGCCATCCTGTTGAATAGGATCGGCGGGGGATTATGGCTCTGGTCCTAACTATCCGAAGGTTTGACCAAGTAGGTGTTCGGCGCGGCTCATCTGAGACGCTAATCTCACCTGTTTTGAGCGGTTCGCCTGTACTGGGAGTCTGGCCCAAGTTATAGAAGTATAGGGAACAGTTTAATCTCTTATACCAGTTGGAGGATGTGAGGGCCAGTTTAGACTCATGCACTCGTGGGAGTTGACGAAGAAGAACTAAGGGTAGTACTTCTTCAGATATTTGCCATTGATGGGCATCATGATCTTATCGCCGTTAGGTTTGACGAGGCGATAGGCGCCGTTCGAGTAGACTGTCTCTATTACGAACGGTCCTTCCCATTTGGGCTGAAATTTGCCCTTCTTCTTGGAGGTGAGAATCATCGGTCGACGAACGGCCAGTACCAGTTCCCCTTCCTTGAAGACTCGACGTCTGACTTTCTTGTCGAAAGCCTTAGCCATCCGAGCTTGATAGAACTCGATGTGCTATTGAGCTTCTAATCGTTTGTCATCCAATGCTTCAAGCTCGGCGAGTCGTTGTCGGTGATTGTCCTCCACAGTCATCCCCCGTTGCCAAGACGACACGGAGGGACGGGATTTGAATTTCCAATAGCAATACGGCCTCACAGCCGTATACCAATGAGTAGGGCATGTGGCCAGTTGGTGTGTGAACCGTTGTGCGATATGCCCACAAGCTCTCGCCAAGTTTTTCATTCCAATCGCGTTTGCTGGTGGAGGTTAACTTGGTCAAGATCTTGATGATTGTTTTGTTGAAGGCCTTGGACAAGCCATTCGCCGATGGGTTATAGGCCGTGGAGGAGAGGTTCTGTATTCAGAACTTGTCGCAGAACCTGGTGAACGCATGGCTAACAAATTGCGTGCCATTGTCATGAATGATACGTCGGGGTATGCCGTATCGGTAGATGACATGGTGTTTGATGAACTTGATCACGTCGTTAGTCTTAACTTCTCTCTAGGGGATGGCTTCAGCCCACTTAGAGAAGTAGTCAGTGATCGCGAGAATGAAGCGATGACCTCTCGCCGAAGGCGGGGATATTGGTTCGACTATGTCCATCCTCCATACCTCAAAAGGCCATGAAGCCTTCGTCGGGTGTAGGTCCTCGGGCAACTGATGCATGTAGTTGGCGTGGATCTGACACTCATGGCAGCACTTTACGTAGACGACTGTGTCGTAAACCATCCTAGGCCAGAAGTAGTCTATCCTTCGCAGGCGATCCCAAAGTTTGGGTCCAGGTTGGTGGGCTCCGCAAACGCCGTCGTGGGCTTCACGCAGAGCTTCTTGTGCTTCTTCCTTTGAAAGACATCGAAGCAACAAGCCGTCGTATGACTTTCGATACAACGTCTTGGTGGTCGAATCATAGTAGAATCTCGTAGCACGTCTCCGGACAGACTCCCGTTCCCTTGCATCTTCGGGCAACATGCCGTATAGGACGTAATCGATGATCGGGAGGCGCTAGTCCTCAAGATTAGGTTGATCCGAGACCTGATGGGTGGCGTTCGCTTCTGGGGCGTCTTTCAGTCGAAAGAGCCTTCTGCTCGCCACTGTGACCCATTGGGTTGTCCCGAATGGTTGAGCCAAGTTGGCCGCCAAAGAGGCGAGGGCATCCGCATGTGTGTTCTTGGAATGTAGCACGTGCTCAATGCGGAAACTCTCGAGTGACTCCACTAGCTGGATAGCCGCTTTGTGGAGTGGGATTAAGTCATCGTTCCTAACTTCGTATTCGCCGGTCATCTGTTTGACGATGAGTTGGGAGTCACCGTAAGCCTCGAGGTGCTTTATCCCTAACTCCTTTGCTAACTCGAGCCTGATGAGTAACGCGTTGTATTCGGCCACATTGTTGGTGCATGGCTCTGTCAAAGAGAAGGCTCGGGGTAGCACGTGGTTATTTGGAGAAGTGAGGACTACTCCTACTCCTGCAGTAATGGAACCATCTGCGGCTGCGCGAGACACGCCGTCGAAGAACATCTGCCATACCTCCGGTAACGAAGTTACATTTGCTTCGGGCGGTTCGTCTGGCAAGTCTTCGAACAAGTCAGTCTTCACCCCCAGCGGATGACTAGCCATGAGGTCGCAGATGGCCTGTCCCTTGACGGATTTTTGTAGCATGAAGTGGATATCGTACTGAGAGAGTAGAAGAGCCCACCTAGCCAGGCGCCAGTTTAGCGCAGCAGGTTGTGTCATGAAGATCCGGATGGGATTCACTCGGGAGATGACATGGATTGTCTGGCCGATCAGGTAATGTCGCATCTTTTGGATGGCGAACACCAAGGCCAAACATTCTTTTTCGACCATTGGGTACCGTTGCTCGACGCCTTGCAGGGTCCTACTTAGGCAGTAGATGCCTTGCTCGTGGCCCGCGTCATCATTTTGCGCCAAGAGAGCCCCCAGAGAATGCTCCATGGCCCGTATATAGATGAGAAATGGTCTCCCTGGGATTGGTGCGGCGAGAACGGGCGGGTTTGAGAGGTAATCCTTGATGTCCTCAAAGGCCTTTTGGCAAGGCTCGTCCTACACAAAGGAAGTGCCTTTCTTCATAAGCTTGAAGAATGGCTGACATTTGCCCGAAAGATTTGAGATGAATCTTCAGATGTAGGCCAATCGTCCCTGAAGACCTCTTAATTCTTTAAGGTTCCGGGGTGGTCGAAGCTCTTGAATGGCTTGCACCTTGTCGGGGTCAATTTGAATTCCTTTCGTTGTGACAACGAAACCGAGGAATTTACCACTAGACATTCCTAGAAATGACTTCGTAGGATTCATCTTGAGTTGGTGAGTCCTCATGAGTTCGAACATCATCCTCAAGTCCTGGAGGTGGTCGTCTTTATGGCGACTCTTTACGACCAGGTCGTATACATAGCACTCCACCATCTTTCGCATGTGCTTTCGAAAGATCGTGCTCATGGCGTGTTGGTAGGTTGCGCCGGCATTCTTGAGTCCGAAGGGCATGACCGTGTAGCAGTACACCCCCATAAGAGTGCAGAACGAAGTGTGCTTCTCGTCTTTGGGATGCATTTTGATCTGATTGTACCCGGAGAAACCATCCATGAAGGACATCCTCTCAAATCCGCACGTGTTGTCGATGATGACGTCCGTGATGGGCAAAGGAAATTCATCCTTCGGACATGCAGCGTTGAGGTCTCTGAAGTCGATGCAGATACAGATTTTTCTGTTTTTCTTCAGAACCGAAACAATATTGGCCACCCAGTCAAGGTGCTGTTCCTCCCTGATGAAGTCGGATTCGATGAGCTTCTTCACTTCAGCCTCGATCACCTCCATAATCTAAGGGCGAAACCGCCTCTGCTGTTGTTTGACTAGCTTGGCGTCTGAGCTGATGTTGAGGCAATGCGTGGCAACCCGCGGATCCAAACCAGGCATGTCTTCGTAGTTCCACAGGAAGACGTCAATGTATTCCCGTATGAGGGCGATGAGATCTTCTTTTTCTTAAGGAGGTAGACTGCCGCTGATGAATATGGGCTTGGGATTCGCCTCAGTGTCCATGTTCACCTGGAGGATTTCATCTTCGGTTGGTGGTTCCCATTGTTCGAAGTGACTATTCCACTGGGCGTTAACATGGCGATCCCACATTTCGTCATAAAGGGGAAGTTGTCCATCCTCCGCCATTTCGGCGGGGTCCATTGTAGCCATGTTGACTGTAGAGTTATGGAACAGATCTCTCACGCTGACATCCGAGTCCCATGCCGAGGTTACTGACGATCAATCTCCTGACCACGCGTAGTCGGAGTCCTCGTTGACATAACAGCACAGGTCTGATGAGGAAGAGGAGTAGCCTAAGCCCCTCCGAGTCCTGTTGAAGTAATTTGAGGGTTTACCCTTGGGTACGTGGGCAGGTCGAATGACCGTTCTGCGCCCTCGGCCGTAATTCATGCCTTTTAAGCACGTGAGGTCATACCCCATGTCGCTCATCATGTGCTTGGCGACTTAGCTGTACTGTGAAAATTGAGGCGCGGGGGTCCTCGTCTTCAGATTCATCCCATAGGGTGCGTAAGGGACAATCAATTCGGCCGAAAATAATGTCTTTTTGATAATTATTTCGGGCCGGCATAACAAATACAGCTCACGACAATTCAATCAGCCGTGTCCTCGCGACGCATGACGAGCATACTGGCAGGTGCAGGGAGGGATCGCCGCAGTGTTTTGCCCATAGGTCGTTGGGTTCATCATCCTCAGACGTAGAACAAGACGACACATAAGCAAAGTTGGACTTTTCATTCATGATAATCTTCTCCGCCTGAACGGCGTTGGTTACATGATGACATTCATAACCGATTATAATTGACTCGAAGTCATTTAGAATTAGGTTATCACTGTATTCAGGTTCGCTATCCGCCTCGTTGCCACTCTCCGGTTCTTCAACCGGTGGCTCGATGGGGTCCTGATACAACAGAGAATCCGTGAAATAATTTTCGATGCCTTTAAATGGTTGTTTGTTGGCCACTACTGTTTTCACTCGTTCGTAGTCGTCCACATACTTCAAGCATTGGTGAAGGGTGGATGGGACTATTCGGTTGCCATGGATCCACGGGCGTCCTAAGAGCACGTTGTAGGAAGGCTCAGCATCGATGACGTAGCAGGTCACCTCCGTCTTCATGTCGCCTATTCGGCATTTTAGGCGGATTTTGCCCAGCGGCCGCATCCCTGTGGCGTTAAAGCCAAAAATGGTTGTGGTGGTCGAGGACAAATGTTTTGGCGGTATCCCCAGGTGCTTGATCAGCTTCAGGGGTACGATGCTCAACGCAGAACCCGGGTCGACTTGGACCCGATCCACTTTCGCCGACCCAACGTATCCCGTGAAGTACAGCAGTCGGTCATGAGACGTTCTCTTGATGAGCATGTCCTCAGGAGTGAAAGTGATGCACGGGACCCGTCTCTCGGAGACTTGGCAACAAACCGCACATTCTTATTCTGACTTTGTCTCCTTCGAAAAATGAGTGGAGAACGCCTCTGAGTCGGCCAATGCCTCTTGCAGGGCCTCATGTGTAGACCTGGATAACCGGAAGAGGTCGTACATGGTAATTCACGCAGGGATGCTTTTCAGCTGCGCGAGCACGTTGAATCGGAAAGGTTGGCGGCTTGAGCTTGGTCCGTCCGGATTGGGAGGGGTTGTCGCGGCCGGCCTCACAGGAGGTCCTGTCGGGTTCTCCGCCCTCATGGGATATTCCTTCGTGAATTCCTTCCCCGCTCTCGTGGCGAAGACGTTGGTGTCTTCCTCAGAATCGGTCAGGGCGGCTATCGCTGCGTTGTCTCTATCTGGGATGGCAGAGACAACGTTGCAATGTTTTCCCTTGGCCTCCTTCGAAGGTCTTGCAGTCCATTGCTCATCGTTGAGGAGCTCCGGGTGGACCCACATTATCTGCCCCGATGGCAGAGTCTGCGGGACTAAACCCTTCCCCCGCTAGTCGTGAGGATCGTCGTTGGTGATCTTCAAGACCACCTTGGGGATAGGAATTACCCCTGTCGGAGCTTGAACCTCTGGGAGATCTGTCCCAAAGCTCAAGGTGATCATGTTCGTGGTCACCTGCTTTTGGACCTTCTCCTTCTTCAAGACCCCCGCATCGTAGAGGGCCTGGAGCTTGTCTTTGAGGACATAGCATTTGGTCGTGTGGTGACCAAGGAACCTGTGATAGGCGCAGTAAGTCGGGTCACTGGTTTTGTCCGCCTCCTCAGGCTTCGTGGCCTCCGGCAGCTTGATTCGACCGCTCTTGAGCAGCGTATCGAACGTTGCCACTACTTGGTCTTCCTTGAAGTCGTATTGCCGTAGGGGGCGTTGTTCGAACTGCCTGGGCTTTGGCCTTTGTGCAGCCTTTGGCGTCGGGGCAGAATCAACTGCTACGATTTCCTTTCCTCTCGTTCGAGGGGGATTCTTTGGTGCAGCCGGCTCCGCGGTTCCCTTCTTGGGCTGGGGTTCTTCGGCCTCCAGCCTCTTGATCATGTTTTCCACCTGTTCGCCCTGACGCACAAGCTCCTTCCACGTCCGGGTCTCCACCGCGCCTATTTTGGACAAAATATGGATCGACAAGTTGTTGCGGCACATCTCGATCAGTGTCGACTCAGAAACTTGGTCTCGAAAGTGGACTGATCGATTCCGAAATCTCTTCACGAAGTCGTTGACCGACTCCGACTTCCGTTGTTTTTTAGCAAGGAGAGTGGCCATTGACACTTCTGTGTCGTCGTCGAAGAAGCGGGCCAAAAAGAGTCTTTCGACGTCAGCCCACGACTTGATAGAGTCGGGTTCCAACTTACGGAACCATTCGAAGGCCACCCCCTTGAGGGTGCCTATGAATAGTCGCGTGAGAATGGTGTCGTTCCTGTTGGCCTTCTTGTTTTGATGATGTTTAACAAACAATTTACTTCTAATGTTGTTTGTCTAGTGTTTGTGTTTTCGTATTTATTCTAGGCAAACAACGTTGTTGGAGGTTGGATGGATTGCGCTTCAACGATCATATCCAAAGGAGGTTGGCGGAATGTCGGTGAAGCTTATACAATTCAAGTTAAAGATCAAGTTCAAGCTTCATCCGCAAAGTGTACTAAGTCAAGCTTAATTGAAGATAAAGATTGCTTGGGTAATGTAGTTTTGGATTTTATATTATGTGTGTCATATACTCTAAGCTCAATATCTTATACACACACATTTATTGGTTTCTTCGTATATATATAGTTATATATATACATAAGTTTTTGGTTTCTATGCATATATATAGTTATATATATACATACATGTGTTTTGGTTTTTATGGTTATATATATGATATTACATATTCCATACTCTATTGTGTTTTAGTACTTATTGCATAGACTATGTAATTTTTGTGAAAATATTATCTTATTAGTTTATAGACTTAAATATCTATTTATACATGTTTTACTAAGTCTATAAAAATATTTCACAAAGTTTTAAAAGTTGGTTTATGTCAAAACATCAAAATTCAAGTATCTCATATTTTCATGTTTTGGACTATTTTATAAAATGATGATATTTTTCACTAAGTCAAGCTGATTTTAAAACCCTGTTCAAAAGTTTTTGGTTTCTGTAGCATGTTTATTATCATGTCTACAATCATTCCCCAAAGTTTTATATTTTTTGGAATTTATTTGATATTTTTAAACAGGGTTTTAAAAATCAGCATATCACTGTTTTTCTGAAGTATCAGTTATCGGTCGACCGAACCGGTCGACCGCTCATATGTTCAGCCGTCAGTGTGCGACAGAGAGTTTGTCAGTCGACCGATCCGGTCGACCAAGAGCTCCATCGGTCGACCGTACCGGTCGACCGACGACTGTCCAGAACAGTTCCTCGAATCTTTCGTTCTTCGCGGTCGACCGCGAATATTTTCGGTCGACCGCCAATAGATCCGTTAGATACTAACGGCTATTTTTCTGAGCTGTCTTCTGGGGACTTTTCTGTCATTTGTTTTGGGGTTTTTGCTGAGATTTTTAGAGGGTATAAATACCCCATTGCTGATCTTTTTGTTTGACTAATGAAAAGAAGTTTTTAAACAAGTTTTAAACAAGGGTTTAAGTGTGTTTAAGGGTTTGTTTTGTTTGTAAAGAAGTTTTCACAAGTGGAGGAGATTATTTTCTTGTTTGGGCTTCAATCTCCATCTCTCCATCTTGTTATCAATTGAGAAGTTTTCTAAACTCAAACTCTAGCTTTACATTTATATACTTGTTTGATTATTGTAGGCATCAAAAATTGCCGATAGGTCCCCGCACA
>BQKN01000075.1:0-26246 GCA_022839385.1 Asparagus kiusianus | reverse complement strand
AGAGAGAGAGAGAGAGAGAGAGAGAGAGAGAGAGAGAGAGAGAGAGAGAGAGAGAGGCCATTAAATGTGGATTGGTGGCCATTAACTTAGAAGATAATAAGCTACGTTGTTTCCATAAAAATAGCACTTGAAATGATTCTGGGAGAAGTTTACTAATAACGGTTGTGGGCATTATAGCAAACTTCATCTGAATTGTGGGTGACATGGCCTACATGGGCTATTTGGGTGAAACTCATTCTGAGCAAACTTTTCTTGGATCTTCACTTTGACTTGGTCTTGAGAGCAAGCTTCATTGTAATTTGGGAAAGCTTCTCTATGACTCACGTGAGCTTTGTCATGGCTCATATATGGGCTCATCTAGTATGATTAACTATTTATCCCATGGACATTCATTTATTGAGCTCAGTTAGGCTCAAGTATCAAATTTGTGTTATCCATACTATGTATTGTTCCAAGAGTGAGCTTGTATATTTTGACCATTAACAAGGCTCCCCTAAAGTTTTTGAAATCCTGTATTTAACTTGTAGCCATGATCAAAATATTTTTGGTAATAGCCAAAGATGTACTATTAAACGTGACTTCCATTGTCTTATTTTAGCTAGTTTCTTTTTTGCTTGACTACTTGATTGACAGAGGTATATTATGGAACATAGCTACTTTCATTGTGGACTTATCTTGGTTGAATACTCAGTTGTATTCTACAAAGGAGAATACAATTCTCCATCAATTAGTGGACTTGTTATTGGCCGAGGAGTCTTATCTCGAGGGAATCATTGAGAACTAGTTAAAGGAATTGCACGAAGTGAATCGCGATAGGGATGTGTCATGCTTAGAGTGTCAGACCTTGCATAAGTAATTAGGCCTCATTAGTTTTTCTTAAACTGACATCTTTTTTGTTTGCTTGTTTTCTTTGTTTTTTTAATCCTCAACCGCCTTGTGGTTTAAGGGGATGGGAAATTGCTTGTAAGAAGAAGGATTTGTGATTATGGAAAAATGAAGTCTTTTTGAAACTGTTCCTACTTGTTTGTTCTATCTCTGTATGATTTGCCTCTTGAATTTAGGTGGAGCTTGGGCTTTGTATGTATTTGAGGATTGGAATGGGGTTTACCGATTGAAGTCATCATAAATTGGGTGAAATTCGCTAAATTTTGAGTCATGGGTAAAGTTCATTGACCCATTGGCGAAGTTAGATTGACGGTATGGCGATGTTCGCCGAGCAATTGGTTAGATTCACTTAGATGATTTTATATTTCAAGTTTCCCTAAATATTTTTTTGCCTTGATTTGAGGCGAGGATCGTTCTTGGGCAAAGTTTGAGGTGGAATCTTTGGACGAAGTTTGTTGAAAGCCTATAAATAGACTATTCATCTTTTTCTTCTTCACTTTGCCTTGAAGAACCCTAAGCCCTCAAAATCTCCAAATCTCTCAAAATCTTTTCAATGACTCCCCCCTGTCAACTTATTAAGGGCAAGCAAATAATCATCAACTCTCTTCGGTCGAACCCTGCTGCTATAGCATCACAGTTGGAGATGATATTGGGTAAGTCGTAAAAGCTTATCTTTTTAAGCCTCACCATCAATGGCAAGGCTATTGATCTTCGGAATGGCACTTTTTAGACTCAAATAGTGCTTAAAAAAGCTCGAGCTAGCTTTGTCATTAATGGTGAGGCTTAATCGACCGGCTTGAGTCATCAAGCTTAGCTTCACTGGCAATTGTAAAGCTTTGACAGTCACCACCAATAGTGCTTGTCAAACTTCACTCATTAGGCGAGGTTCGTTAGCCATTTTGGCTTGCTGATGGACGTCATTTATTGGGTGAAGTTCACTAAATTAGCATGGTTCACTTTTGGGCAAGCTTCATTCTTTGGGTGAAGTTTAATAAATTGGCCTGTTTGACTTTGGCTGGACTTCATTTTTTGGGTGAAGTTCCTTGATTTAGCCTATTTGGCTTTTGGGCGAGCTTCACTCAAGTGAGTTTCACTACTGCTGGGGCGAACTTCACCTAGGCTTATAACACTTAGCTAATTTTGTTAGCTTTGTGATGAGCGCACTTTTCTTAGGAGTGAGCTTTGCTCAAGTATGACTGTAGTGAGCTTCGCCCCTAGGAAAAACTAAACACTTGGTTAAATTTCAAGTTGAATCTTCTGACTTGCTTCTTTTTTCTAAGTAATTCCTCTACCAGATATGCCTATTAGTTGATGTAGCCACTTTAGTCATAGTGAAAGTCAGGTTCCATTGATGATGCACGTCTTTAATGGTCATGTTCCTATATTCTATGAGGAGAGCAGTTATGAGTGGATAGATGCCATTAGTCATGGGAAAGTCACGGCCTTGAGAGAACTTATCACTGATACTAAGTTCTCTATCCATGAGGGGAAGCGGTCTGGGAAGCCATTTTTCAATTTGTGACAGTTAGTTCAACCCTATTTTCAACACGGAGAAGGAACAATGGTACTACACCTACGGGGATTATCAATTCTATCTACCTGTGATGGAACAACATGTGTCATCTATGTATTTACAACACATAGATATTCCTCGTTCAATGCCATTCTCTATCACCTATAAGAAGGATAGTGTGATGGTTGGTCATTTGAAGCAGGAGGGAGGCTTCTTCAAAGAAGGATGCTACGATCGTAGTTTTTTCTGGTCTTCCCCCTAGTTTAGTCAAGGAGAATGACTAACATGTTCTGCAAACTAGCTTGCCAATATTAATGGCCAATACTAAAATGAAGATACTAAATTCACAAGCTGGGTAAGGCCATAGAGTTGAAGTGGTAGGGGAGGATGATAGAATTTACCTTCACCACTTTGAAGAGATTTTGATGGAGCTGGGTCTTTACTCCATCATGCGAGCTTTTCTATATGGAGTTGAGGTTTGCACACTGATATTATACAATATTCTTGAGCTATATAATACTGACCTCAACACCTTCTTCCCTTTAGCAGTGAAAATTGGAATAGTCATGCATGAAATGTACAAAGTGTCTCGGTTGCCAATGGGGGAGCGACTATACCAAGAATTTTTCTCCATTAGCGTCGAATTAAGGAGTATGGTGCATCATGCTCATGTTATCAAGATATTTTGATAGTTGCTCTACCATTTTCATATCTATCATCAGATGGTTTGTGCTCTGGCCATGATCCTCATGTTGCTGTGCCTTAGGCTGTGTAGAAATGTGAGCAAGAAGGGGAAGACGGGGCCTATCCCGCCGAGCTCTTGTTTGAAGCGGAGACTCAGATTTTGAAGCACAGTCCTATGGTCTACATTACTGGTTCAGATGAGTGTAGGTTCAGAGAAAAGAACACATTTGAGAGCTTTCATCACTAAGCTGAAGACCCCACCCATGCTAAAGCTTTTCTTGCAGGCTTTGTTTTAATCTAGTTAAAAGAATGTGTGGTGAAATCTCAGCAAAAAGACTATAATTATCTTAAGGTTCTGTCCCCAATAGTCTTGCTTGCTCATGGGTACAATTTAGCCTTACTCTTGGCCATCAGCTACATTCGTCACAGATTAAGAAAGCTGAGAATGAAATATCTGAATCAGAAGGGGGTTGTTCAAAGGAGGAGGTGTCCAATTCGAGGGTGGAATTCTTGTATACTTATTTAATGATATACTATATTCTCTACTATTTCTCCCTTATATCGACCGACACTACGTGTGAGAAGTGGGTCTTATTATTGCAAAGATATGAGTCCTCAAAATAGAGAGTTATGCTATAGAGATTCATTGAATTATTCAGAATAAAGATGAATACCGCCATTACTATTATTTTCCTAACATCACCGAAAGGTCATTTAGCAATGGGTTCGAGGATAGTCTTGGAGCCAAAGGGTTTACTTACCTAGCCAGTGATTGTTTCAACTAGTTAGTAAATATTACGTATGGGCATCTCATTGCCTAATTGAATGGGATTGAATAATACATTGAGCCCTATCTCATCGGGTGTGAGAAACTTTATGTTGTTAATCCTAACGCTAGTTTGCTGCACTCGAGGAGTATGGTAGATGGAGCCCACTTTTGGTATCACTTGTTGCCAGATGCATTGTTGCTAAGTTTATCTTGCTATACAAATCCCCTAATTGTTATATGACTGTAGGGTTTCGTAAATGGTATAATGCAGTAAACGTCATCATACTGTAGTTCAAGATCAACAAGACTAGTGCGAAGTAGATCATCGGAAGTACAAGAAAGCTTCTAGGAAGTGATCCAAAAGCAGAAGGCATGCACTCCGTGAATATTTTACAAGACAGGGTAAAGAGAAGAAAAAGATGATGATTCGGACATGCTCATCGAACGATCACCTCAATTGCAAATGCTGGAATTGCCAGTGAAGGAGAAATCTCCTCAGGCTCCAACACATGGACCACTAGCCAAGAAGGCAACCATTTTAGGTAAGTTTCCTCATTTACCGCACAATCAACTGAACTAGTGTTGTACTTTTTTATTGCCAGCACTGCCTATCCCAAGCTAGAATAAAGGAGGAGGGTTGTGTTAAGTAGTGACAGCCAGTGTAAAACATAGTTTAATCCACATGAAAATGAATTCTATAAAATACTCATTAGGATATTCCTAACACGACAAATTGTATCGATGTCACCTTGTTGTAATGATAAGTAAGTAAGGGTGGTTTGCTAGGGCGTCTAGCGAAAATGACACGTTACATCGATGTCACCCTGATGTAATAATAAGTACGTAAGGGTGTTCTAAGAGTCTACAATCCTCCAATAGGTTGTTAAATAGTATTAGACATAAACTAGAATGGTATAAAAGAGAAAATAGTAGGAGACTTTTACATGAGAATAGAATCATGTTAGCTACTTAGAATATAGGTACACTTACCAGGAAGGCGATGGAACTAGCAGATGTCATGCTTAGAAGAAAGATAAGTATAACTTATTTATAAGAAACTAAATAGATAGGTGAAAAATCTAGCAAACTTGAAAAGATCGGATATAAACTTTGATACACAGGAAAAGAGAAGAATATGAATGGAGTGAGAATTCTTATAGATAGCATATTAAAAGAAAGTGTTGTAGATGTAAAATAGTTGGTGATAGAATAATGCTAATAAAAGTTGTATTAGGAGTAGAGGGTATTAATATTATTAATTCTTGCGCACCACAAATAGGCTTACCCGGGAGTACTAAAAGGGAATTATGGGATAACTTAGATGATTTGGTACAAGAAATTCTATTAGGAGGGAAATTGTTTATAGGTGGGGATCTTAATGGCCATGTTGGTAAGAATTATAACCGATGTGAGAGGACACATGGAGGTTTCGGGTATAGAAATAAGAATGATATTAGAGAATTGATTTTAAAGTTTGCAACATAATATAATTTGAAAATAGCAAATATACTTTTAAGAAAAAGGGATGAACACTTAATAACCTTTAAAAATGGATTTAATAGTAATCAAATAGAATTTTTCTTACTAGAAGGGCGGATATGTTAACATATAAATATTATAAAATTGTACTGAAAGAGAGTTTAACTACACAACATTAGTTGATGGTATTAGACATATCTATTAAGAAATAGAGTAGAAAAACTAATATGAATAAGAGAAGAACTAAATGGTGGACTCTAAAAGAAGAGAATTTAATGTATTTTAAGGATAAAATAATGAAACAAGATGTATAGAATATAAATAATGAGACTAATATTTTGTAGAATAGCATGGTTTCTTGTATTAGGAAGGTGATTAAAGATATATTAGGAGAATCTAAAGGGCATAGATTAGACGATAAGGAGAGTTGGTGGTATAATGAGAGTGTGTAAAAGGCTATTGGAGAAAAGAAAACTCAATATAAAGAGTGGTAAAAGTGTAGAAGTAGGAAAACTTAGAGAAATATAAGGCAAGAACGGAAGCACAAAGAACGGCTAGTGAGAATAAATACAAGGCTTATGAAAATTTCTATAAGAAGTTATAATCTAAGGAGGAAGAGAAAGATATATATAAGCTTGCTAAGATTAGAGAAAGGAAGAGTAGGTATTTGGATAATATTACGTGTCTTAAAAGTAAAGATCAAAGAGTTCTAGTGACCAACGGGAAAATAAAAGAGATGTGAAGGAGTTAATTTCATTAATTGTTTGATAATATCCAAAGAAGTGAGCAAAATAGAGAATTTGGTCATATAATGAATGATAGGAACTATAGGTATTATCAAAAAATTATGATTAACAAAGTTAAAGATGCTCTAAAGAAGATAAAAAGTAAAAGGGCTGTAAGACCTGACAGTATCCCAATTAAAGCTTGGAGATGTCTTAGAGATATAGGCTTAAAATGGTTAACTAGATTATTAAATAAGATTATCAAGATAAAAATAATGCCTGATGAGTCGATGATTAGTACTTTGATACCGATATATAAGAATAAGGAGATATACAAAGTTGTTCAAATTGTCGTGGCATAAAACTCATTAGTAATACTATAATACTTTAGGAGAGAGTAATTTAGAAAAGACTAAGAAAAGAGCTAAGTATATCTAAAAATCAATTTGATTTTATTCTCGGGAGGTCAACTATAGAATCTATACATATTTTGAGACGATTGATGGAGAGATATAGAGAGAAGAGAAAGGATCTACATATGGTTTTTATTCATCTATAAAAATCTTATGATAGAGTGCCTAGAGAGGTAATGTGGTGAGTTTTAAAAAAGAAATATGTATCTAGTTTATATATTAATGTGATTAAATATATGTATGATAGAGTAACAACTAGGATACAAACTAATGAAGGAGAGACTAAGTCATCTTCTGTTACCATATGTTTACACCAAGAGTCAGTCTTAATTTCGTATCTTTTTTACATTAGTTATAGACCAACTTACTGTGCACATTCAGGATGAAATTTCATAGTATATGTTATTTACAGATGATATAGTGTTAGTTGACGAAAGTAGAAGATGTATAATTTCTAAAGTAGAAATATGGAGATAAGCTCTTAAATCTAAAGGTTTTGGAATTAGTAAAAAACATAATATATGGAGTGCAATTTTAGAAAAACTAAGAAAAGAAAAGAGCATGTAGTGTATATTGATGGTCAAGAAATACCTAAAAATAACAATTTTCACTATTTAGGATCAACTATTAGGCATGATGGTGATACAGAGGATGATATTATACATCAAATCAAATCAAGATGGTTGAGATGGAGGAGTGCCTCGAGAGTCTTATATGATCATAAAATACCAATGAAACTAAAGCAAAAATTTTATAATACGGTTATAAGATCACATATGCTTTATGAGTCCGATATTTGCGTCAAAAATCGATTTCATTGCTAAATCCATTATATTGTTTATCAATTACAGATTCAAAGAGAGTCTAGCCTTTTTATAAGACTTCTTGCTTGCACAAATGAAATAAACAAAATTTCCTAGAAACACACGCATGATCGTTTACGGTCGCTGCTTACGTGAGATCTTTGCCTGTGCCGGAGACGCTTTGATCCGTGGACCGCCGAATAACAGATCTGAGTTGATTTGAAAGAAGGCTCGATGTTCTTTGTTTCAATTGATGAAACTTAGAACAGAAGTGAATAACCTCAACAAAGTGAGATTACCATTCTTCTCAAGATTAAAACAAGTTCTGATCTCAAGGAAACGAGTGGAAGGCTATGGATCTATCGAAATTCTCCCTTTATGTTTAGAAAAACACCAAGACCTCACCTCTCTCCCTCTGTAAATCATGGTTCTACTCTAGAAAATGTGGGTTCTCTCACACGTTCGTCAGTCAACCGTCAGTACCCTTCATGAATGCACGAAGGGAGGTATTTATAGGGCTTGAAGGCCATGTTCGCTGATAAGAATTTATGATTTATCCTCATCTTCAGTTAATAATGGCTTTACCATATTTAAGGATAACCCCAAGGTAGTTAGGAGACCACTGGAACGAACGAATCATGATAAATCTATTAAAAAACATGTCGTCGGGAGGCTGATCGGGCGAGGCACTGATGCGTGTGCGAGACACATCATTGTGTCTCACCCGCAAGACATATTGAGGTGTCTCGACTGCGAGACACATTGAGGTGTCTCGTAGGTGAGACACATTGGCGTATGCCTTATTTTGCTATTTCGTTGATTTTCGTGCTTCTTTGTTTCGCCGATTCGTCATTTCGTGCGTTCCTTCGCATGTTCCTTCGCTTCATTTTGGCATCGGATGAACTTCTTTGACTCAGATGATAATGTTCAACACCCTCTCCTCATCTCGAGCTGCATTTGGGAACCTATAGGTTTGGTCCAATAGTTCAGGCGATATTTGATCAGTTCCGACGGACTTCAGAACATGCTACGAAGAATGGGTCATAACTTTCAAATAGTAAGTCGGAATCGGAGGAATTTTATATGAAAATTGCCTATCTTGATAACACGGGGACAACCATACCCACTAAAGCATGGTTTGCCATCATCTGTTTCACCAAATTATCTCTGGTTTGAGAATATATCATCATTTTCGTCAGTTTTGAGCTTCTTTGCAATCTATATGCAATTTTTTATGCCTAAAAATACCCTCTCCAAAGTATTTTATCCTTATTCTTTTATAGAAGAATCTGCAATACTTTGGATAAGATAGAACTAGCTTTTAATTCTTTGACTTTTTTAGCTTTCATCATATTTATTATTTTGTCGAATAGTCTAAAATTCTTTTGGTGTTGCATTTATCGTCCGACCCTTGTCAAAATCATCAACTAAAAACCAATGTGTTAATTTTTGAATTAGCTCATGTCATTGAATTGACGTTGAACTGACCATTTTCATCAAGACTTTGTATATGAATTACGATTGAACTCCTGGGGGTAATTTGGAACTGAGAATTATCCTAAGCCTTATTTCGAAGAAATTGTTGAACCGGGGCTTTTAGCTTGGTTTTCTTCTTGGGTATGAACCCAGGCTTTTAGCTTAGTTGTACATATCCCATAGGTTTAATTATATTTTAACCAGAAAATCCTAATTTTTATAGGATTTTGGCTAAATTCATAATTTGCCTTTTTAATTACGGGTTTATGAGTTGGTTCGATACATCGCATTTGAACTTTTCCTGATTCGGCACTTGATTTGCAGATCGATGATGTCTCTAACGAGGTCCCATGCTCAAAGGAGTCGATCAGCTTCTCAGCCATTTGAGAGAGCGGTCCCCGTAGCTTCATCATTCGGGGGGTAAGCTTTTACCGCTTTTGTAATTTCAAAACTAATATTATGAATGTTGCACCCTTGTTTGCTCTCCTTTGCGAGACATTCAGGAAGAGACGATATCCTCCTTCATGGGGATTAATGTTTAAAAGATGTGTTTTGCTTGGTTAAAACACGTCTCAAAGCAGAAGGGGCGATTTCACACTGTATCACACTCCCTAGGGCGGCGTATATTTTGGGGTTAGTTGCACGATAATGTATGTTGTCCCTCACGTGCAAAATAGTTGAAATCTTCTTGTCAATTTATAAAGTAGGGACTCTATCTCACGTATTCATGACATGAGTTCAACGCCTCGTATTACCTTGGAAAATCTTTTTAATTGCGTTTAATAAATAAGCGTTTGTTTGCTTTAGTTGAATTCCCCTCGGAGGCGTTCTCGTCTCGTGCGACAAGCGGTGGTAGCAGCGAGGCTTACGCCTCTACTGACAATGCGCCACTCATCTCTGGTACTCCTCAATTCAACCCAAATGGGCTTGAGAAAATTCCTCAGCTTGTGCGAGAGGGGGATCATCGTACGCTATGATCACTGATCACCGATGCCCTGCTCACTAAAGACCCAAGCTCCACTCAGGCTTTGAGGAAGCCTGATTATCTGTTCGATGATTCTGTCAAATATCTAGCCATTTTTACTCTCGCGGATGAGAAGTGGTTAAATGAAGATGGTGAGAGTCTGTTATATCTTCCCCCGATCCCTCGCCATTATTCACTAGCACGCTTAAAGACATGGGCTGTGAAGCAGGAGATGTCTTGGCGTCTTATAGAAGAGCATGAGTGAGTTCATTGTGGGCACATTACCCATAAAAAGACTCTAAGCTCCAGTGACAAAAATTACGTCCGTGGACTCCACCAGGCGTGCTGGGCCAAAATACCGTGTCGCCAAATGAGCTGTCAATCATTGACAACACAATGAAGAATCATCTCACGAGGCTGGGAAGGGAGCTGCCTGCGAAGGGCCATAGATATTTTGGCTGGGTCCATTCCTCATACAACAGATGGTGGGCTCCTATGATGAGCTATGTTCTTAGCCGATGGAGTGTGGAGCTGAATACTAGTAGATTGTATACGCCTGTTCACGCCAGTATGTATGGATTGCCAGTCAGTGTACATCATTTCCTTGCGTTGTTAGAACTTTACAACCCAGACACTAATACCTTCCTGACCAAGCATGGAGAGTTGGGGCTGGCCCTACTTGAGATGCAGAAGGTTTCGGGTCTGCCGATGGGCGACATCCCTTATCAAAAATATTTTCCCTCCGGTCGTCAATTGAGTCAGATGAAGATGGCTTCCCCTGCCTGCTATGACACGTTGTTGGATCTCACGTGTCATTATCAGACGGCTTTAACGGGCATCGATATCATGGCAAGGAAGAAGTTCCTACAGCTAAGCTTGAAGCAATTCGCCGACTATTTGTTCAAGCATTTGGAGGATGGCTCCGGTGAAGCGGTTTGTGAATTAGAACCTCTGACTCCCTTAGCAATTAACGAACTGATTGAGAAGATTAGTGCCCAATCATATACCACTCTTTCTGTTAAGGGCATGTTTTCAATGGGGACTAAGTTCTGCACTTTTCTGTGGCACGCATAGAAGCGGATTCAGCCCATGACTCTTCTGGTGGGATATCTCGCTATTTGGCTGAAGAAGTGTGTCGTGTCGTACCAATTTTCCAACTCTTTACTGATAGAGGTCCTCCTTCCAGCCATTCAGCTTTCTTACGGAAAAGATCTCTCCTTACTTTTGGTGATGGTTGCTGACATACATTGCGGGCTTCGGTAATTGGTCACTAGATTCACACAGGTGGGAAGCAAGCCAACAGCTGAGATCCCTACCGCCAAAGTTGAACTTCCTTATACCTATCTGATGGCATGGATAGTTCTTCACTACCCTGACTTGATGTCAGCACTGAGTGTCGTGGATCCCTCTATTCCTCTGGTGCAGCTGTTAGAAGATTGTAAATTGGAAGCGCGACTGTTCATTGAGGTGAGGCGATAACTCCAGATTCATAAGTGCTGGTAGTTCTTTAAATGCTTCCTACGATTCTCCGTCCAGTACAATGATTTGCTGATTGATGAGGAGAGCCCGGGGACGGGTCACACTTCCCTCAATGTGGGCTGCTTCAGATGGTTGATGAATATTCGGCATGGGTATCTTGTCTTCAGAGTGAAGAATCACTGCCACATAGAGCCTTATTTACCATATCGGTTCGCTCGTCATTTTGGTTATGACCAACTGCACATCGGGAACCCAAACTGAGAGTTGAAGACTCTAGGCAGTCTTATAGATGGTACCCAAACATGGCTTTGGAGCGTGGCGGGTTGCACAGGCACCATATTCAATCTTCCTGCCACAGAACGCACATTAGAGCTTATATTCCTCTACTATAAGTGGCTCATTGCAGCTAATGCGCCTGCCAAGCTGAAGCAGATTTCAGAGCTAGAGACCGAAGAAGAAGCTCGTGTCCCAACTAGAATCGTTCATGAGGTTGCGCTTTTGAGGAGACGAGGGAAGAAGCCTGTCGGATCTTCCAGTAAGGGAAAACAGGTGGTCGAGGAGGAAGAGGAGGTACTTCCCACTGATGAAGCTGAAAGCCCTAAAGAAGATGCAGCTAGGGGAGAAGGCGCGGGAGTTGGTGTCGATGAGGAAAAACTCGAGATAAGTCTGCCAGATTCCTTCTTCTCCTCAGGATTGTTCATGAGCCCGGCAATCGCTCGTCGGACTTGCCCATTCGATTTGTGTAAGCCTCGACAGGCTCCAAAGAAGCCGAGGTAGAAAGTCTTATTTACTTATCCTAACAAAATGATGGTTAACCTTCCAGGTGGGGCCACTGATGAGGAAGAAGAGGAAGAACCTCACGTCCTCTGTAGGACAAGATCCTGATCTTTAGCTCATGTTCTCTCAAGGGTCGAATTGTGCACCAAGTTTAGATATGAAAGACTTCTAAGGAGGCTCAACCTGCAAAGCAAAATAAGGTGGTGCACAAGCCACATTCGAAGTTATCGACTTTTGAGGGGGAGCCGTTTGGCCATATTCCTATTGAAGGTAACATCTCACCTTGTAATTATCTGTACTTCGGGCTAGTGATTTGTTGAATATATATATCTCATTGTCGATCCGCAGGGAGTCTTGACGAGGGTGAGCTTCCATATGACTCTTCTTCTCCTGGTTTACCCATTCTGAGAGGTCAGACTTTATGCAATAGATGCGCGAGGCCATAGGCGAGGAGGCTCGCGACCTTGAAGTTGGAGCGGATGCTAGTGCCAAACCTGGTCCAATTATCAAAACCACTGCAAGAACTTCAAGCCCATGTATATCTAACACCTACAGTACCTCATTCAGGTGGCAATTAAGAGAGTTGAACGATTCAGAGTCCACGCCTCCCCTAATTGTTTTTGCCCTACATGCTCTTTTAGAGAAATTAAAGGGAGCAAGCCCAAGTACTGAGGCCGCGGAACCTATTACTACCATCGAAGGTGAGCACGACCTCAACTTTTCGTGAATTTCGCTTTTCCTTCTTTGGCTTAAAATTTAGGTTTTCTGTAGATGTCACGATGGAGGGCTCAGCCGAGGAGGAATCTTTCCATGGTGGGCATATCGGTGAGTTTGACGAAAATGCATTTGATTCAGCAGTGAGCTTCTCCAAGGCTGATCACAGATTGCTCGCCGACATGTTGGTGGAGCAAGCCGTTTGTGAAACTACAGGACCAACCGTTTATGAGGCTGGTTCATCTGTTGGTATGGATTTTATCCTGACATTCTGTTGTTCGTTTATCGGTCTTTATTTAATCACATGGGAATTTTAATTATAGGACCAACCATTGGGGCTGATACGACTATAGTCTTAGGGGTTTTAGAGCAACCCAAGGACTTAGGCACTTCGGATTTGGCGTAATTCATTGCTGAGACTCAACCATATATCCTCCAATCCGAGACTACTGTCCTTCCGGACCTGATGCTCATGGAGGCTTCAGCTAAAGCTAGAGTTAACCCTACTGTCTGAGCCACACAACCAACAGATGGAGCTGGTACGTATACAACTGTTATGTATGCGACAATTCCTTCTGTTCACGAGGCTAGACCGGCGGGACCAAGTGAGGGGCATCAAACTGAAGGACCTTCTAGTGGCGTTGGTAAGTTCTGCCTTATGACTTGTCTCATGATTCTGGCTATATTAATTGTGCTCTTCGGAATATTAATTTGTTATTCTTTTTCTACAGAGCTTTCATCATCCCTGTGCGGTTCTATTATGGCCCTGATATCAGATGACGATCCTAGCGGGGTTGGCTTTTGCTTGGACCTCCGTGTAGGATCTAAAATAGATACACTAGAGCACTAGAGGAGGGTGAATAGTGTTATTTTAAAATTTATGCGAAGTAGATAATAAATTGCAATAAAGAATGGTAACAATCTCAGAAAATCATAACCACAAACAAGAGATTTTATACTGGTTCCACCAATCCGGTGTACAACAAATCCCCAAGCAAATCCCGCTTGAGATTTCCACTATAATTTTGAACCAAGTACAAAATTAAAATCAAACCTGACCAATTTGCAAGTTCCTGCAAATTGTAACACCAATTGATAACACTTTGCTAATTGCACACCAATCTCTAGACCAAGAGATCAACCTCTCTCAAAGCCAGAGAGAACTTTCCTTGAATGAAACAACTCAATTCCTATAAGCCTTGATTTGTAGTGTTGTTCAGCAGTGGCTTAGGAATAACTTTATCCTTTGGAAATTGCCTAAATAATAGGTAATTTGAATGAGGATCAAAGGCAACTTCTGAAACAATCTTTTCAACAAAATCTGAAATTTTTATACTTGAAAAAAATACACAAAGATCAAAACTTATGGATATATCTTCATAGTGAATTTTTCTGAACAAATAACCTTTATATAGCCCTTGAAAAGACAAATTTTAAACTTTAAAAATATTTAAAAATGGCTATAAACTACTATTAATTCAAACTTTAAATTCTAAAAAAATTGTATCTGTAGTCGACTATAGGACAAAGTAGTCGACTATAATGAGTCTCAACAGACTCTGTGAAGTCAGAAAATTTCTTAGTAGTCGACTATAATGGTCATTAGTCGACTATACTGTAATCGGACAAAAACTTGACAGATACTTGAACAACAGATTTTGTCTTCAGTAGTCGACTATAAAGTCAATTAGTCGACTACACTGTAAAATTACAGAAACTTAATAGAAACTTGAGAAGTTGTTTTTGCCTCTTGTAGTCGACTATAAAGTAGATTAGTCGACTACACTGTAAATTGACAGAAACTTATAATTTAGTCAAAGGCTTGAGTAGTCGACTACTATTCTAATTAGTCGACTACTAAGTGTTAAAAATGATATTATTAAATGTTTAGATACCCAATTATTAACTATAAACTCTAATGGTTAACATAGGGGATTTCTATAGTTAACCAACACACTAAACATATGTTAGTGTGTTCTAATCTCTATGTGTGTGTGTGTGAGTGATCAAGGCTTGTACAATATTTCTAAGTAAAAAAAATGTAAAAAAAATTACATTGATGTATATGTTCTTCATCTTATTTACTTTATAATACCTTGAACTCATCTTGCACTTTATCATATTTGATGTTGAAAGCTGCATATAAATGTTAGTGCATTTGTATAACACACATAGTATAAATTGTTATCATCAAAATAACATCGTGGAGACATGATATTCAATATTCTCCCCTTTTTTGATGATGACAAACAATTTAGGCATATGTAAGTATATTCTAAAAAAAGTAGAACATTTTGAAACAAATATACTTCCCCTGCATAAATGCATATTAGAGTCTATAATATTAACATGAGTCTATAACATTTATATCATTTCTTCCCCTTTGTTATTAACAAAAATAAATAAACAACTATACTAAACTTGCCATAATTTCTTCAACATGAGCTAATACTTTAAACAGATCATCCAGATTATGAACATAGTCCATAACTTTACCAATCCAAATAGGTAGGCAAAGACTTTCCATAAAAAATAAAAGTTCCACAATGTTCATCACCATAATCTGTTTAAAATATATAGCACATGAATTAACTAATCAGTCATCATAAAAATAACATAGAATGCATTCACATAAGAAATATAGTAGCAACATAACACATATTACATATGTCTTAAAAAAACAAATAACTACGACATAGTTTTTGGCAAGCAAACTTAAACATACCAAAATAAGACATGATTGTTTTGATAACAAACATAAAGTTCATTCAAGTACTAAATGATGCATTCATGTTCTTCTAAGATGAAGGTCCTGGAGGAGGTTGATTTCCTTAAAAATATGCATTTAGCTTCATATCCAAGTTATCAAATTTCTTCATTAACTCCTCTTGAGTACTGATGATGTAACTATTTTGGGAATAAAGAGCTCGCTGACCGGTCTCTAACTCAAGGATGCGTGCAGACAAAGTGTTATATTGCACATCCGAGAAGCAAGAGGGTTCTGAGTGCATTTGTGGTAGTTGCTGACGAGATGAAGGGCCTGCTTGAGTTGAGAATTGTGGAATATCTTATGGAATTTGTTCTTGAGGAGGGTATGGTTCATCTTAAGGATTTTTTTCATGAATTTTAAAATTAGTTAATTTTATCCTAGTTAGGGCATTAGAGTCAAAGAACTCAATTGAACGAATAACAAAATTTTCAGACTCAAGATCAACATGAAATTTATCAAAGATTTTTGTTAAAAAGGCAACATAAGGAAGAAATCCTTTTGTTATTGTCAGAAGATTGTCATAATAAACTTTAGCCCAATTAACTTGGATATTCCCCATTATAGCATATAATGCTTTTGCTAAATCTAGGGAAATAAAATGGAAACACCTAGTTTTTGGAAACAAGTTATAAGCTAAGATTCGAGCAATAAAACGAGTAATTAGACGAAGCTTATTTGAATTATTCAATGGTTTACTATAACCAGGAAGAAAAATATGATTGGATAGTAAATCTGAATCATTCATTCTGATTGACCCGAGAGATACTCTTCGGAAAGAAATGTTAAATTTTTTTTCCAATTGACTTAGAAGTCAATTTAATTTCTATTCCTTTGACAAGAGTTCTAAATTTTTCAGTTCCACTAATAGCTCCTACACGTTCTATATTGTATAGAATAATTAAACCAGAAATGGATATGCGAGTTTTTTGTTTTCAGCAGAGAATAATTCAAGCAACCCCACATTTTCAAAGTATGATCCAAAATTCCATGGGATAAAATCATCAAATTTTACAAATCGTCCAAGAAGAACTTTAAATGTGGATATTTTGTTAAATTATTTAAGTAAATCAGGACTTTTTAAATATATGATGATTTCGTCATTAGCATTAGAATGAACTTGCTTAGCTTTCTTAGATCTAGGCATGATAAATTAGAAATGTACCAAAAAACTAAGAAAGATCAGGTTGAGAAAATTACCAAACAGATGAAAACCCTAGGATTAATCGACTAGAACTGGTTGTAATCGACTACAGAAGCTGTCCGACTGAAGAAAACAATGAACTTGATGATTTTTTTTTAAGAAAAATGAAAGTTTGATGATGCCTTAACTTGGATTCAATGGGTTCTGAAGTGGGGAAGAAGAGGGATCGGTTTCTAAGGGGAAGATAATGGATAGTTTTAGGTTTTTATGATTTTTCTTTTAAAAAAATAAATTGTATGGTCAAGATTAAATAATAGAACAAATGAAAGGTGAAGATTTGATCTTAAATATGTGGCTTGGATTGAAAGAGTTATAATAAATGGTTGAGATGAAGTTTACTTAAGTGAAACGGGTATTGGGTTTTGGGTTTAATAGGTAAAACTCCAAAATGCTTGAAAAACTATAAATATGTAAAATCTATTTAAGTAGTCGACTATTAAGGAAAGTAGTCGACTACACTGTAATCGACAGAAAGTTGATTTTTAGATTTTAACTCAGAGTAGTCGACTATAAGTCAAATTAGTCGACTATACTGTAATTTACACAACATCTTAAATGCAATGCTTGTGCATGTAGTCGACTATAGGTCAAATTAGTCGACTATTAAGGATATGTATGCATATGTATTTGTTTTAAAACTTTAATTGAAATCTTCAATTGAACATATACCTAATTCCCTTCTTAATTTAACATGAATTTCTTCTTTTAAGGATTTTGTTAATATATCTACTATTTGTTTTTCAGTAGGTACAAATTCTAATGAAATATCTCCTTTAAGCACATGATCACGTAAGAAATGATGTCTAATATCAATATGTTTTGTACGTGAATGTTGAATAGGTTTTTTAGATAAATTGATCGCAGTTGAATTGTCACACATTATGGATGATATGGGACAATTATGTCATAATCAGATAATGTTTGTTTCATCCATAAAACTTAAGCACATGCAAAACTTGCAGCAATATATTCTGCTTCAGTTGTTGATAATGATACTGAATTTTGCTTTTTACTAAACCAAGATATAAGTGAATGTCCTAAGAAATGACATGTTCCACTTGTATTTTTTCTACCAGATTTACATCCAGCAAAATCAGCATCACTATAAGATAATAAATCAAATGTGCTATTCTTTGGATAAAACAACCCATAATTTGTAGTATCTTTAAGATATCTAAAAATTCTTTTCACAGCTTTAAGGTGTAAGTCTTTAGGATTAGATTAAAATCTAGCACATAAACATACACTAAACATAATATCAAGTCTACTAGCAGTAATGTAAAGAAGTGATCCAATCATACCTCGATAGGTCTTTTGATCAACATTCTTACTATTTTCATCTTTGTCGAGTGATGTAGTAGTAATCATTGGTGTTGGTTTGCTTGTTATATTTTCCATTCCAAAGCGTTTGAGTAAATCTTTAGCATACTTGCTTTGATTGATGAATATTCATTCTTTTAATTATTTGATTTGAAGTCCAAGAAAGAAATTGAGTTCACCCATGTGACTCATTTCAAATTCATTCTGCATAGTCTTAGCAAACTCTTGATAAAGATTGTTGTTAGTAGAACCAAAAATAATATCATCTACATATATTTGAATTAATAATAAATCTTTGTTTATTTTCTTAATAAATAATGTTGAATCAACCTTTCCAAATTCAAAACCTGGAGTTAAAAGAGAATTATTTAATCTATCATACCAAGCACGAGGTGCTTGTTTAAGACCATATAAGGTTTTCTTAATTTTAAAAACTTGATTTGGAAAACTTTCATGTTCAAAACCGGGAGGTTGTTCTACAAAAACTTCTTCTTTTATAAAACTATTTAGAAATACAATTTTAACATCCATTTAAAATAATTTTAAATTCATAAAACATGTAAATGCAAGTAAAATTCGAATTGATTTTAAACGAGCAACTGGTGCATAAGTTTTATCATAATCAATACCTACTTCTTGATTATAACCTTGTGCAACTAATCTAGCTTTGTTTCTAACAACTTGACCAAATTCATCTAATTTGTTTGTAAATATCTATTTTGTTCCAATAATGGATTTATTTGAGGTCTAGGTATAAGATCCCAAACATTATTTCTAGTAAATTGGTTAAGTTCATCTTGCATAGCAATTATAAAAAATTCATCAAGTAAGGCTTCTTTTATATATTTAGGTTCAAAAATTGAAATAAAAGTAGTATGAGCAATCAAATTAAAATGAGATCTAGTAGTTACTTTATCAGAAATATTACCAATAATTAAATCATGTGGATGATTTTTAACTTCTATAAAATTCTCTGGTAGATCATTTTGTAAATTATCATCTTTTGAAGCATCAATCATTGGAGTATCATTTATATTATCAACTATATCATCATTATTATTTAAAATAATGGGTGTTTTTGTAAAATTTTTATCAAAAGAAACATGTATAGATTCTTTAATGACTAAGGTTCTTTTGTTATATATTCTATAGGCTTTATTATGATTTAAATATCCAACAAATATTCCTTCGTCAGATTTTGAATCAAATTTGTCCAAATTATCCTTAGTGTTTAAAATAAAACATTTACAACCAAAAACTTTGAAATAAGAAACTTTAAAAATTTTATCATAAAATAATTCATAAGATGTTTTCTTTAAAATAGGTCTTAATAAAACTCTGTTTAAAATATAACATGCTGTAGAAACAGCTTCTGTCCAAAAAAATTTGGTAAATTACTATCACATAACATGGTTCTAGATTATTCTTGTAAAGTTCTATTTTTTCTTTCTACAACTCCATTTTGTGGAGCTGCTCGAGGAAAAGAAAAAGTATAAGAAATATCATATTTATCACAAAAATTTGCAAATAATCATTTTCAAATTCACCTCCATGGTCACTATGTATAGAAATAATAGAAAGATATTTTTTATTTTTAATTCTTTTGCAAAAAATAGAAAACTTATTAAAAGCATTATTTCTATGTTTAAGAAATATTACTCATATAAATCTTAAAAAACTCATCAACAAGAACAAAAGCATATCTACTTCCATTTAAAGATGCTACTCTAGAAGGACCAAAAAGATTGATATGAATTAATTCTAATGGTCTACTTGTAGAAATTACATTTTTAGATTTGAAAGAAGATTTATGCATTTTTCCTTGTTTACATGCATCACACAAATTATCTTTAAAAGAATGTTTAGGTAAACCATTTACAGAATCATTCTTAGAAATCTTAGAAATATGTTTAAAGTTAACATGTTCAAAACGTTTATTCCATAAAATAGAACCATTAGAGGATAGAAGAAGGTAATGTTCATTAGAAATGTTATTCATAGATAACACATATATATTATTTTTTATGTCCTTTAAATATAATAGTAATTAAATCAATATCATAAATTAAGCAATATTCTTTTTTAAAAACAATTTTAAAACCTTTATCACAAAGTTGACTAATACTTAGCAAATTATGTTTAAGACCATCAACTAATAAAACATTGTCAATAATAGGTTTGTTTGGATTACCGACAGTTTCAATACCGATGACCTTTCCTTTATTGTTATCTCCAAAAGTGGTAGTACACCATCCTTATTTTGAAAAGATGACAATAATTGTATGTTTCCAGTTAATTGTTTGGAGCAACCGCTATCCAAAATCCACCTATCTTTCTTAGGTACCTGAAATGATTAACATTTACGAATTTGGTACCCATGCTATGTTGGGTCTATGAAATTAGCCTTTAGGAAACCAAACCCATAAAGAATTTGATTTGCCTAAATAGTTAGTTGATAAACAAACATTTTTAATATAATCAGAAATATAAAAAAATTTATGTAATGAAGTTAATTCTTTTGGCACCCACATAGAAAAGAATTTTGATTTCTTTTTACATATAACATCATTTATATTACAAGAAGGTTTTACAAAAATGGTTTTATTAGATATATTTTTATTAACTTGAAAACCTAAACATTTTGTCTTTTGAGATTCTTTTTGAAAAGAAAGTATTTTATTAAGATTTTCTTTACCTTTATTGAATTTACTAACATTTAAACATATATCATCATATTTTAATTTAATAGAAGAAATATCTTTATCTAAACTATTAATGTGAATATTTAAATTATTACATTCTGATTTAGATAAACGTTCTCATTAGATAAACATTTATTTTCTTTATGCAAGGAATAATTTTCTTCTTTCAATTTAATTACTTGAGAGTTAGAATTTGTAGATGAATTAAAATCTGAAATTTCTTCAAGTAATCTTTATTTTCTCCTTTAAGAAAATTATGTGAAGCCTTTAATCTCAAAAAAGTTTCATATAATTCATTAAAAGCATCTAAAAAAAGTTCTTCATTGTTACTTACTTTATCTAGTACCATAAATCACATATGAGCACTTTCTTTTTCTTCAATTTCTTTATCCAAAGATGAATAATCACTATCATCCCAAGTAACCATCATGGCTTTCCTTTTCTTGTTGTTTTGAATATTGTTGAAGTTTTTAACATAATTTGATTTTTGCTTTCTCTTTAACAATGGACAATCTTTCTTCATATGCCCTGGTTTATTACACTTGAAACAAAGTAAGTTATTTGAATTTGAACTTTTTGATTTGTACTTACCTTGTTTTATGTATTTTTAAAATTTACGTGCAAACATACTCATTTCTTCATCATCATCCGAGTCTTCTTTATCAGAAGTAATATTGAATGTAAACACTTTCTTGTTTTTTGTTTTATCATCATTCTTTCTATCTTCAATTTGGACTTCATAAGCCATGAGGTTTCTGATAATATTCTCAACCGAAAGAATTGACAAATCATTTGCTTCTTCGATTGCAGTAACCTTCTTTTCCCATTATGGAGTGAGTGATCGGAGTATTTTTCTTACCATCTTCACTTGAGTGTATGTTTTTCCAAGACCAATGAGAGAATTTGTAATGTTGGTGAATCTTGTGAATATTTCTCCAATTGTCTCATTTTTCTTCATCTTAAATAATTCGAATATGTGTACAAGAACAAAAATTTTAGATTCTTTAACCTTATTTGTACCTTCATGAGTTACCTTGAGTGTGTGCCAAATATCGTAAGCAGATGTGGCCGTTAACACCCTATTAAACTCTTTCTTGTCAAGTGCACAGAACAAAGCGTTCATTGCTTTAGAATCTAAATTTGCATTACTTCTTTGTGAAGTAGTCCATTCTGAAAATGGAGTTAGTGGCTTCTCGTATCTTGTTTCCACAATGTTCCAAAGTTCGTAGCCAATTGATTGTAGGTAAATCTTCATTCAGCACTTCTAATAGTTATAGTTCAATCCATCGAACATTGGTGGATGATTTGTAGAATACCTTCTTTGAATTGTGATGTATTTGTTGTCTTTCACCTTACTCTGATACTAAATGTAGGATCTGAAATAGTTACACTAGAACACTAGAGGGGGTGAATAGTATTCTTTTAAAATTTATGCAAAGTAGATAATAAATTGCAATAAAGAATGGTAACAATCTTAGAAAATCATAATCACAAACAAGAGATTTTATACTGGTTCCACCAATCCGATGTACATCCAGTCCCCAAGCAAATCCCGCTTGAGATTTCCACTATAATTTTAAACCAAGTACAAAATTAAAATCAAACCTGACCAATTTGCAAGTTCCTGCAAATTACAACACCAATTGACAACACTTTGCTAATTGCGCACCAATCTCTAAACCAAGAGATCAACCTCTCTCAAACCGAGAGAACTTTTCTTGAATGAAACAACTCAATTCCTATAAGCCTTGATTTGTAGTGTTGTATAGCAGTGGCTTAGGAATAATTTTACCCTCTGGAAATTACCTAAATAATAGGTAATTTGAATGAGGATCAAAGGCAACTTCTGAAACAATCTTTTCAACAAAATCTGAATTTTTTATACTTGAAAGAATGCACAAAGATCAAAACTTATGGGTATGTCTTCATAGTGCATTTTTCTGAACAAATAACCTTTATATAGCCTCTGAAAAGATAAATTTTAAACTTTAAAAATGTTTAAAAACGGCTATAAACTGCTATTAATTCAAACTTTGAATTCTAAAAAAACTGTATATGTAGTCGACTATAGGACAAAGTAGTCGACTACACTGAGTCTCAACAGATTCTGTGAAGTTAAAAAATTTCTTAGTAGTCGGCTATAATGGTCATTAGTTGACTATACTATAATCAGACATAAACTTGACAGATACTTGAAAAACATATTTTGTCTTCAGTAGTCGACTATAAAGTCAATTAGTCGACTACACTGTAAAATTACAGAAACTTAACAGAAACTTAAGAAGTTTTTTTGCCTCTTGTAGTCGACTATAAAGTAGATTAGTTGACTACAATGTAAATTGACAGAAACTTATATTTCAGTGAAAGACTTGAGTAGTCGACTACTATTCTAATTAGTCGACTACTAAGGGTTAAGAATGATATAAATTAAATGTTTTGATACTCAATTATTAACTATAAATTCTAATGGTTAACATAGGGGATTTCTATAGTTAACCAACACACTAAACCTGTATTAGTGTGTTCTAATCTCTATGTGTGTGTGTGTGAGTGATCAAGGCTTGTACAATATTTCTAAGTAAAGAAAAATGTAAAACAAAATTACATTGATGTATATGTTCTTCATCTTCTTTACTTCATAATGTCTTGAACTCATCTTGCACTTTATCATATTTGATGTTGAAAGCTACATATAAATGTTAGTGCATTTGTATAACACACATAGTAGAAATTATTATCATCAAAATAATATCGTGGAGACATGATATTCAACACTCTGCACACTTGCCTTCTTCGTGGGCTTGATGATTGACAAAATCCTTCACAGAGGATTTTCTTTCAACCCGTTTAGGCAACCTCTCGATCTTCAACTAAAGATAATTAGAGACAGGGGCCACCCGATGTTGGCGGACTCTATTGTTGCAAACTTGGTTGTGATGGAGCAGGAGTTCTAGAGGCTGAGGGAGGTTCAGGCTGCATGTGTCTCCTCGTATGTGGATACTCGAATGGAGTCCCGATTGAAAGCATGGCATGATGCACGAGTATCTACCGGCCTTGTGCTTTAGGCACAACGGACTTGTAAAGCACAAATGGAGTCAGGCCTTGCTAACAACATAGAAGTTCACTAGGATTTACTTTCTTCTCTTGAGTCTTGCCGTGCAAAAATAGCACAGCTTAAACAAGATCTCAGGATGGTCGAGGAAACTGAAGCTGTCTTAGAAATGGAAATGGATGGCGTGGAACGGGCTCGAGCTCAGACGACTAGGAGACTAGAGCTTTCAAGAGCGGAGCTAGCCAAGATGGAGGAAGAGGCCGAGAAGACCCTGACGGCTAATGAAGACCCTGTCAAAGCAGAATTATAGGTTGAACTCGAGCGCGTCTATGCAGAAGAGCTTTCTATGCTAGAACAACAAATTTGTATCCGCAAACTCCCTCTCGATTGATAACAGCTTCGTTTGTATCTTCATTTTGATTTGACCTCATTAATGAAAACAAAGTCCTTTGTTTAGTGTCTTTATTTTATTATCATGATTTTTATTCCTTTTTGGAACAAATAATCATAACACTTATAGGATTTTTGGCAAATCCTCAGCCGTCAACGGATTTGATGTGCCTTTACCGATTACCATTTGAATCATGCTAGCAAGTGAATTGTCTAAGTCCGTTTCACATGTAACATTGTACTAAAAGAATAAACCCTTTTAGACTTGGTACAATGATATTGAATACATAGACTTTGTTATTTTTTACGGGAAAGACTAATCGGCAACACGTGTTAGGCGTAAGCTTATCTCTAATTAGGAATTGAGATAAAGTTCCCCATACGTGTGAGACATGGATTTTGGTTTTATTAATAAAGATCTACTATGATATTGAATACGTAGGTTTTTGTCATTTTCACGGAAAAAAAACTAACCGGTAACACGTGTTAGGTATAGGCTTATCTCTAATTAGGAATCGAGATAAAGTCCCACATGCATGTAAGGCATAGATTTTAGTGTTATTAATAATAACCTGCCATGATATTGAATATGTAGACTTTTATCCTTTTTGCGGGGGAAAGACTAACCGACAACGCGTGTTAGCCGTAGGCTTATCTCTAATTAGGGATCAAGATAAAGTCCCCCATGCGTGTGAGGTATAGATATTGGTGTTATTAATAACGACCTACTATGATGTTGAATACGTAGGCTTTTATCCTTTTTACGGGAAAAGACTAACCGACAACGCGTGTTAGGTGTAGACTTATCTCTAATTAGGGATCGAGATAAGGTCTCCCATGTATGAAAGGCATGGATTTTTATCGCTATGATGTTGAATATGTAGACATGATCATTTTTACAGGAGCAGACCACCCGACAGCATATGTTAGATGTAGACTTATCTCTAATTAGGGATCGAGATAAAGTCCCCCATGCATGAAAGCCATTGATTTTTATCGTTACGATGTTAAATAAGTAGACTCGATCATTTTTACAGAAGCAGACCACCCAACAGCATGTATTAGATACAGACTTATCTCTAATTAGGGATCAAGATAAAGTACCTAATGCATGAAAGGTATGGATTTTTGTTGCTACGATATTGAATACGTAGACTCGGTCGTTTTCATGGAAGCGGACCACTAGGCAGCATGTGTAAGATATATACTTATCTCTATTTAGGGATTGAGATAAAGTATCCCAAGCGTGTGAGGTATAGATTTTGGATGTTGAAAGATTATGTCTTCTCTTGGGCAAAAGACGGATGTGGTGCTGGAGAGGAAGAATTTTATATTCTATCTCATGCTTGTCTTCTCTTGGGGCAAAGACAAACCTAGTGTCGGAGAGGAAGAATTTTATATTCTATCTCCTGCTGTGTTCTCTTAGGGCAAAGATAAACCTTGTGTCGAAGAGAAAGAATTTTATATTCTATCTCCTGATGTCTTCTCTTGGGGCAAAGAGACCCGATGCCTGAGAGGAAAAATTTTATATTCTCTCCTGTTGTCTTCTCTTAGGGCAAAGACAAACCCAATGTCGGAGAGAAAGAATTTTATATTTTATCCCATGTTTGTCTTCTCTTGGGGTGAAAACGAACCCATTGTCGGAGAGAGAATTTTATATTCTATCTCCTGCTAAAAAAACCTCAAAGTAGGATCTCCACTTCGAGAATCCTAGAAGGTGAAACTAAGAGTGGGATCTCCACTCCGAGAATCGAAAAGATTCGGATAACCCTAACTTTTATAGGATTGGTTACCCACTCTGAAGATGAATTTCTAATTTATCGAGATGAAATTCCAACTTTGGCCCTAACTGTGGAAAGGTTTGACTGAAGAGGAATGGATGAAAACCTTTCGTTTATAAAAAGGGAATTCTACTTTTGGCCCTAACTGTAGGAAGGTTTGACCAAGTAATAGTTTAAGGTGACCCTAACTATATGAAGGTTTGATCGGATAATTTAAAAGTGAACCTCTCATTCGTGGAAGTAATCAAGAGGGGATTTTGGCTTGGTCCTAACTGTAGGAAGGTTTGACCAAGAAACAGCGAGAGTGGAGATAATAGTGGGAATGTTCACTTGTACAACTCACTCAGTG
>BQKN01000074.1:442360-471631 GCA_022839385.1 Asparagus kiusianus | reverse complement strand
CGGCCGGCCAACGGGACGGCGGCCGGCCAACGGGACGGCGGCCGGCCAACGAGGTGGCGGCGGGCCCAAGGGCAGCGAGCGGTGGTGGAGGCCGGCCAACAGCGGCGGTGTGGCGGCAGGCCGGCAGCGGCGGACGAGCGGGCTGCGACGGCTTAGATGAAAAAACGGAATTTTAAAACACAATTTTGGTGTTTTGAAAAAAGTGTTTAATTTTTAGATTTTGTAAAAGGACAAGTCAAAAAAACGGCCCAGTTGCCAAACGCGTTTCTTTGTTTTCGTTGAAAAAAAACAGAAACGACAAAAACGCCACGGTTGCCAAACGCTAACAACTTTTAGCAACCTCCGCATTGTGCTACGTACTACTCCTCACAATGGTTTCCATGCCTTGTACATGGGTTCAGGTACGCATGTTACGGTTGAGTCCATCCATGTCCGTGCAAGTTAAAAAAAGGACAATGAACGATGGGAAGGAGAGACGAAGAGAAAGAAGTAAGAGATTAGACAGCAAGATATATACGCAACCAACTTGATCTTTATCAGGTCCCCACAAAGCTATGAGTTTGCAAATTCTACATCTCTAGTGTTAACGCTTCTGAGTCGGACCACTTGACAAGGTAGCACCTAGGGCTGTGCAATCGGTCAGTCGGTTCGGTTTTTAGCTATGGCCAAACTGAACCGAACTGTCTATCATTCAAACCGAAGCAAACCGATTCAAGTCGGTTCGGTTCGGTTTGGGTTGGTTTATTCGGTTTTTACTTTGGTACAAATGTTATGCCCAAATTCAATTTTACCTCTAATCTGGTGACGAAAAAAGAAGTCTCTTACACTTCAATTTATTAAAATTCATAAAATTCAATTTATTAAAATTCATAAACTATTAAATGTTACTGAATATTAGATGTATAAATCAAAATCTTATTCCTACCAAAGATTACATAACTTTTTTTGAAAAAACTTACATAAAGAATTAAAGTGACCTCAATCTGATAGACAAAGTAAATAAAAAATATGTAATAACTTGGATGTTGAGTATAGTTTCTATAAAATTATAAGTCTGATCCAAAGAAAGTCTGATCCAAAACATGTATCAATCGAGGAGAAAAATCAGGAAATGTTAGAATTAATATTATGGTTTAAGTTTCTTACCTCCAAAGTGGATTGGTCCAAAGTAGAAGAAGCGAATATATAATAAAGAGAGATAGAGAACTAGAGATAAAGAAAAGCCTTAGAATTGGAGAGGACGCTATTGTTGGGGTATTTTGTCGCTATCAGGTCGCGTGAGAGAAAAATATATCAAGCCGTAGAGAAGTAACTCTATATGAACTATAATGGATCGGGTTTAAGCTGATGTAAATAGTAGTTAGAATGGGTAATATAATTCGGGTTCGGGTTGAAAAAACTTCAACCCGACCCAAATCGAACTATAATAAAAACCGAACCGAATTGTTAAATTTCGGCAGGTTTCAATCGGTTTGTTTAGTTTGAACCGAACTATGCTCACCCCTAATAGGACCCACCTATATTTAGAACCTAGTGCATTTAAGTAATAACAATGGAAAGTAAAGGCAAAATAAATAAATAAAAAGGAAATAATAAAACTCAAAAGCATCTCAATCAATACTTTGGGGGCGCATTTCCCGAAGCAATTGCCCCCCACCCACTACAACGACATATCTAGATCTGAAAGCAGCTCCCACAGCTGATCGCATCAGCTTTGACGTCCAAAAGGAGGAGTTTTTGTCGGATTGGGGTCATGGAGGTGGAGCCCAAAATAACTAAAACAACATATATATATATTCTCCTTTGAATAAAAGCACCATGATGACGCATTTCCGACTTTGCCCTACCCTTTCCTTAATGGTAAGGGTGGCGTCAGGTGAGGAACGGGACGTGGGTGAAGGAGACGGACAAAGCGTAGAAAGGAAAGAGAGAGAGAGGAAAAGGAATGATTCACATGAATATCACAGACTGTCAAAAGCGTCATGGAGCCTGAAAACGAAAGAAATTAGTAGGTCACAGGCAAGTACCGTTTCCTTTATTTCTTTCCTTCGATCGTGTCATTGTCCATGGCGGTCTCATTGGTTTCTTGAAAGAGAAAACGAAGGTAAAATGGTGGTGCCCTGCCCACGTGCTAAGATGATGTAAGCCAAGTTTGGGTAGTTTGAACTTGTAAAACTTCAATTTGACTACGCGATGCAGACACAGTCAAATAAAAACAAACATATGAAACTGGGAAAGGACCAGAAGGGTGTAGTGATTTTGGAAGTCCAATATTTTATATTTAGACGCCAAAGGCCCCTATTTTATGGCTCAGAAAGGTGATCGCATGCGATCCGCAGTGAAGTGAAATGAAATGAAACTCTCAAGTAGCAAGCAATCGACCTATCGCAACCCATGACAGCAAATCACCAAAGCTCATCAAGGTGCAGGTATCTCAGCTGATATGGGGGACATAAAGACCCCATAAGAACAATCAACCGGCTGAAATTATTCCACCTCTGATTCTCTCACATGAATTTGTATGGTAGATGAGTCAAATGTGAACATTCGTTTAAAATATAACTCCTGTTAGTTCATGTTATTATAACGTTATGCTATGTTTTTATTTGTTTTTATTATATTCTAATGTTCAGAGGCTTCTACTAAACATTAAAATTACAATTATCTATGTCATTACCTTGAAGTAATAATTGTCAGTTATTAACTTTAATACAATAATATAATAATAATAATATGAAAGTATTTTTTTGAAATCAAAAAAATCATTCGTGAATATTTCCAATTCATAAATTATATAATTCTGAACCAATATTTTAATATTGGGTTAACCATGACCCCCTTGTGGTTCTATCACAGATACACCAGAGTGAAATTTTGCCTCTTCTCTCCCAGGTGAAAGAGAAGTCTGTTTTTCTAACAAACGGCCATCGTGAGGACAAAAGAGTCAAAAAGGATTCACTCAGAGGAATCTATCTGCAACTAAACAACTGCAGGGGTCTATCCACAATTGTGCCTAAACCTGGTAAATTGCGTGAAGCAGCTCTCTTCACAATTGAGTCGCTCCACAAAACTATCTACAAGAGAAGGAACGATCAAAGGGACAAGGCAATTGCTGAAACTATGAAACATTTCAGAGGAGAGCATGATATCTCAACATTTACAAGAATTACAGTAAAGTATGATTTCCTCTTGTGTTCCCACATCATACCCAAGGCAAACACCGGGAAGCATGCCCTTTTTTCTTTGTTTATATTAAATTATGACCAACCATCAAGAGAAGTGTGCACACCCGCCCCGTGTCCTGCAGCATGAGTTGCAATACCATTAGTATGCACCATAATGGTGTAAATGCAAGTGTAAATTATACTTGGAGATTAGTCAATTATTACCCTTAAACCTTTTTTATTAGCACTTAATCCCCTGATATCCAAACGGAGTTATCTTCTCATTATTGGTACATTGCATGTAACATCAATGTGTCGCGGAGAGATCTCCTGACATGTCATTGCGTTGCAGACAGATCTCCATTTTTATTACGGGGGTTGATCACACAACCCTAGGGATAACAAAGAGATAACTCTATGTTGACATCAGGCGATCTGTCCCAGGCAATCAGGCACACCTCTTATTGATATTGAATCACTCTTAGATTCATTCCAAGCGCAATAAAATGTTGGAGTAACAACTGACTAGCTCCCTAACAGTGAAGAGGGTGCAAACTGCAATTAACCCCGGATACAATTAGTAAAAGAAAGAAAATACTTACCCGAGACTCATCAAAGATTAATGCATCCCTTTGAGGTCTCTTCTACTGCCATGAGGGTTGCTTGTAAAATCTCTCGTCCCAAGGGCCACCTTCTCTTTCCTTCCTCTTTATGCCACCACCTGATGCCTGATACATCCTAGCCTGCTCCTCTAGAAATGCTTGCGAACTGGCAATAGGAAGCTGTCTTGACGACGCTGAAGGTAGTAATCTATCCTCTTTTACATCTACATCTACACTTCCTGGACCTGCATTGAGATCAAGGCCTTGTTTTCCCCACTTTACAGCATTGCTGCTTCCTTCAGGAACGCTCACCATGTATGGCCTCGTATAGTGAGAAGAAATCGCAGGAAAGCAGGAAGCTGCAGCCAGTGAAGAATCAACATACGTCGTAGGGCAACCTGAGAAAGAAGTTGAAGCAAGAGGAAAGCTAGTGCCAAAAGGGAAGCTAGCAGCAGCATACGGGAATGCTGGAGCATGGGAAAAAGCCATGGTTGGAGACGATGAAAGCACTGGGCTCCTGTAAACATCACCAGCAACCGAACCCAAAATCCTCTGAGATACAGGAGCTGCAACTATCGGATAAGTCTGCTCTACTCTATCAGGAAAAAATGACGGTATTGCAACAGCTGGGTAGGAGTTACCAGGGGGGTACCATGATGAAACATTGCCCATTTCCATATTGCCCATTCTGAGGTTAGAGAGTGACGGCAAGAATGGCATGTTATTACTATTCTTTGAAGGCTGAGGTTTTAATAGAGTCTCTGCACCGACTTCATCAGTTCCAGGTCCATTGTTTAGATCAAAATTCCTTAACATATTCGCCTCCCCATTGGGGAATCCTCCAGATGCTGGTTTCACTGGCTTAAGTGAGACTTCTGATCTACTTCTGGTGCTAGCTGAGAAATGCCCATTATCTGCACTTTCATCCACTTTATTCAAGTCAAGATCTATACCACCAGAGCTACGTGTGGGTGCATCACGATTGCTAGAGCCAGTGGTCTGCGGAGAGCTGTGTGAGGCCCCGTCTTCAATTTCGTCGGCAACATTAAGATCAATGTCTAGAGGAGGGCGTCCATGTTTCAGTGCATAAGTATCAGATGAATGTATATCAGATGTGTTGAGAGGCATCTCCAGGATTTTTCGGGGTTCTGCTGGACGGAACGCACTGGTGGCAGCTGAACCTTTCCATCCAGGCTCCCCCTTACTCTTCAATAAGTTTTCAGGCGGCACAAATGGACCTTTTGCAGGAGCAGCCACTGTGATTGGAGCAGGCACACCATTTGACAAAGAAACAGGTGCAAAAGGAGAAAAACTGGGCAAATGAATTGCATGGGAACAAACTAGTGCAGGAGAGATGAGATGATCGTTCTGGTTCTCATCATCTCCCAAGAAACCCTCATTTAAATCAAAGTCAAGCTTTGCCCCTTTATCAGGCTCAGAAGCAAACAAAGCAGATGAGGCATCAGCAAGAGATGCAATTTCCCCCCTTTTATCTGGTTCAGCTCCAGACTTAGAAGCAATAGGTTTACCACATTTTTCGGATTCTTCAGTTTGAACAGCTGGCAATGGCTCACGACCAGCTGATTCAGGAGCCTTCTTCTTGTTTAGAATCTCATTGACCCGGGAACAGGTCTCAAGAGAAACTGCAGCTAATTCAGCCTGTGCATTGCTTCTAGGAGAAAGAGCAGTTTGTTCTTTCCTCCCACTGTTACTAGGACTTGAGCTAATATCCTCCACTTTATCTGATTTCTTAATCGTGCCCACATCAGCAATTTCTGAAATAGAAACCTTATGGGCAATGGAGGAAGGTTTAGGATCACTGCAAATTCTATCAGCATCCCTAGAATCATTTTCCACAATAGGAGATTGTGGCTGGTCTTTGAAGGTGGCACCAGTAGACACCTCAGTAACTGAAGGAGCAGAGGGCACCAACTCCTCAGCTACCAACCTATCAGGTTTCCTATCAGTAGCGGGAATGTCATTGTCATACCCATCACCCAAAGTGTTGCCAACTAAATCAGAAGCTTTTGTACTGCTTTCTGCAATCTTTTCATCACTGCAATCACCTGGTTTGTTATCATCCACTGTTGACTGATTGGCTACCCTGCTCTCCAATTCTTCATTTATGCCTGTAGAAGTACAGGCAGAAAAACACCTGTCAGTTAATACTTCTTCTGATTTTGCCTCAGGCCTCACCAGAAATTCTGCAGTTTCATACAAATTGATACTGGAAACAGGAAGGGGTAAAATATGCTCACTTGTCAATTTATTTTCCCGAATAGGGGCGACAACTTTGTTGTCACTCTTCCCTTGTTTTGAGGAGTCAACATCTGGAATTTCATCAGACTGGTGATGATTCAGCATCACACTATCTTCACATGAAAATCTACACTTAGCCTCGTCGTTAGCAGCACAAGGTTCCTCTTTAGGAGATGCAGAAGGGGAAGCCAAGTCCGATTTAGAGATTTCTCCAGCAGCCACATTAGCGAGAAGATTGATTCCAATATCATCCCCTGCTGACAAAGAAGCACTAGCTTCACAGTACTTAGCACAGCTTTCGACCAGCGCGTTTATAGAGCTGAAGGAATTTCTTGATCTGGGTTCAATTAACGAGACTCTCTCCCCATTACCAGATGATGAACAGGGAGCTCTAGAAACGTCTTGCCCCCTACCTGTTTCATCAGCACTTCTATGTTCATCAAGAACAGCTGCCGGTGATTCTGCATTCACGTCCATGGAAATATGAGATTGACAAGCATCACCTTTTAATTTTATTTTTCGATCAATATGATCACAATTATCAGGAGCACCAGGAGAGAATGTTCTGCTACCTGCAATTGAGGGATCCTCGAGAGAACCACCATTTGCAATTCGTGATGGGCTACGACTAGGATTAGGAAGCCTAACAATCAACCTATGGCTATTGCCATACTCCACACTGGGCATGTCATGTGCTCTATCAGATGACAATCCAGACTGACTAGAGACTTTATCCCCAGATGTATTCCTGTTAACAGAGACCGACTTAGTAAGATTACTTTCCTTCTGAACTCCAAAAACACTGCTGGCCGAGAACCCATTGCCCGGCCTACGGTGGCGAGAATTGCCAGAAGTCTTGCTTGCACTCATTGACCCAGCAGTCGAGCTCCTAGCATCCTCCTTCCACAAAGAACCTGTCTTAGCATGATCACTAGAACAAGACTGGCTATTGTTTGGAGACTGACTGGAACTGCTGCTCTTCTCCTCTTTCACTGTAGACAGAGGCAAATCTGAATTTCCACTATTACCAGCTCCTTTGCCTGGTGAATCCTTCGAGTTAATTGACAGGGATGCATGCGAAGGTGATGGCAACTTCAAAGAACCTGATGCTACTGGTGTCGACTTCACAATAGCATCTGTGTTGCCAGGCTTTCCTACTAGAGTTTTACACATGGATGCCTGAGTATTAGCGGTTTTGTTAGTTGCTTCAGTTGATCCAGGCCGCCGGCCTCCAGCATGAGGAACTTCTTGAATACCTGACTTTCCGGCCCATGTTACAGCCTGGTTTGATGCACCAATCTTTGCATCATTGATCTTTGTCATTTCTGCATCAACTCGTTTCTTCCATACGTCAACAAGGCTCCTGGCTTTCTTCTGGATATCAAGGTTTTTATGGCTGCGCAAGTGATTCACAGACTTGCCAATGTTACAAGTCTGTAAAGCGTTAAGATTTACTGGTAATTTATCAAGTGCTCGAAGCAGAGCTAAGAGAAGCACATCAGCACCTTTATCGCTATCCTTCGGACTACTCCCATCGCCACTTTTCCCTTTGTGGGCCTCCTGAAGCCAATCATCCAAAACAGGCACACCTCTAAGCTGAACAAATCTACTAAGGCACTCAATTCTATCAGTAGCAGCAATCACATCTGCAAGCAATATCTTACCAGCCAGATCAATTTTTTTCTCAGTCCTGTCAATTTGCATAAGATGCACCAGCTTCTCAAGACTTTCTGTAGTTGTTAGAGCTCCTTTTTCTGTTATTTTTGCAATCTCGGCTTTCGTCATAACTTCAAATCTAGAACTAGGAGGTTCACCATCCTCCTGCTTAGTAGGACGTTCTCGCTTTATAGGTTCAGTTCCCTGATCACCCCCTCTCTCCCTCTTCTTCCCCTTCACCTGGGAAGGGAAGGCAGTGCCACTATTCTGTACACTCTCAGTACCAGATTTTAACTGCTGAGTTGATGTGGAACCGTTCAATGATTTTGGAGAACGCCCTCCTGATTGCACTGCTGCCTGCATTTCTAATCGTGACCTGCCCAATAATTGATCTACTTCTTCTTGTCGCTCCTGGAGAATTAAAAGACAGAAGGAAACTGTGTCATGATATAACTTTAATATAATACAACTACCTTTCAGCCAATCAACATCATCAAACTTACATTGATATAGTCCTGGTCTGTTAACCACCATAAACACTTGTTTGCAATGTCATATACTCGCCTGCAAACAAATGATGATATCCCTGAAGGAAGTTCAACACCCTTACGAAGGAAAGCAACTTTACAAGGATGAAGCAATGAAGCAGCAGGTATCACGTCCTTGTGGAACGAGTAAAATACTTCATTTGGTGCTGCTTCCAGTAATATGCCTTTCCCAAGCTTAATGTCAGCTGGTCGATATAGCCAATTTACACACAACTTAAGACAATCCTCCTTGCCTGCTGTAAACCACCTTATAATTCCAATAAAGGGTGGGGCGTTGCCAGCCTGAAAAAGTGCACAATCTCCCACTTGAATCTTGCGGCCGTCCTGTCAAACAAACAGAAATTTTAGAATAAATAGAAGAAATAACAGAAAAGAAATTCAAACTTCATGTACGAGTAAAAACAGACAAGGGTCGATGCCAGAAACGATGAGGAATATCCTCCAAAAAATCTGATAACAGGCATAACATCTACAAGATTAACTTGTATGTTACGTAAAGAACCTCATACAGTCTCCATTCTATACTTCAAATAGGTAACTCAATAAAGCACTGCATAACTATAGTGGATTCAAAAATCCTAAGCTAAAAAGAAATTCATATCAAGCTGATGTCATATCAAGCTGTAAGTTCCAGTAAGATTAAGAAAGAAAAGAATTATTAGCAGCATCCGTTACAAACTAGTAAATAAAAAGAATTCCAAGTCAATAAAAGCAGATGCTTCATGTAACTAAACAGTCTTCATCTATCTTTAGAAAGAGGTGGAACAAAAATTAAATAATAAGCTACTGTGGAAAATGATCTTGCAGAAAACAATCGGTAACCTAGAAGGCGCGGAAGGCCAAACAATTGGTAACCTAGAAGGCGCGGAAGGCCAAAAGACAGAAAATCCGCTCATCATTTAGACGGAAAATAATCAAGTAATCTGAATTTTCAGCAACACTCAAAATCAAAGTAGAAGTGGAAAAAAAATCTTTAAATTGCCAAATGAAATTTGCCACGCACCACATGAAAAATGCAAGTGACAAAAATCTAAATGAATTTCACAATTCAAACACATTAAGTGTCCATATTTACCTCAGAGAATAGCTGCAAGTTCGTCAAGCAAGGATAAAAATGCCACTTGGACTGAAGTCACAAGAATATGTGTATACTGACACATTATAACAACATTAGGCGATAATTTAGACTTGAATAATCAAATGCATGCCGTTTTGACCAAATATGTAAGAAAAATATATATTCATGAATCACACATGTATTACAACCTATGTTGCACACATACATGTGCGGATACGGACAGGAGGCACAACTATATACATACAAATTAACCATATATGGTTGATCTTGTTTTTCATGAACATGTTATGAGAACTAAAATCCTTATACCAAAATCCATATACCACTTGTTTTCTAACTAGATACCCGAGTGACCTTTTTAAATCATACTTATGAACTAGGTACGTGCTAAAACGAACCTATCCCAATTCTAATGAGTTCTATAAATTTGAGATGAAGTGTACGATATACATATCAAGAAGTGTATCACGAGTTTTTTTGAATTAAAGCGTGTTGTATAATTGAGTACATGTCTGAGTCAATGTACTTATATTGACTAAAGAAGTGTCCAAGAGTGTCAGACATGGATATGGACATGCACACAGGAACCTAAATGAAGTGTCCAGGTAACCTAGATTACAACATCTTGAACCAAGACATTAAGTTTGATTTCAGCAAAAAGACTATATCTATTACCTTCAAATATAAACTCAAAACAAAGCTATCATCTAGGACCTTTTATCATAAAGTGGTCTACTATGGAAAAAAAACCCATAAAATCCCCACAGAAGAATATGTATTACAACATCTTGAGCAAGAGTTCACCACACATCAACTTGATCCATGTCAAGTTGGCTAGTCATTCAACTAATCTTGTCCGCTATGATCACTGGATTAGAGTATGCCCTCCCATTTTCGGTAATCAAAAAGGTAGTTGATAGCCGGAACTGGAACTGTAGCTTGCACTCGAGCTGGCGTATATATCTTTTCTTCAGTCGATGGTCCTCTTTAAGCTTAGTCCTTTTAGCTATGTCGGCTAGCCGCCTGTCATATATTCAACTACTCACTTGTCGTCGGCCCTTTTTTCAAAGTTAAAAGCCGATGCCACCTTTTTCGGACTACAGATTACGATGTCATGATAAGCAGTACTGAAGCAAACAATCAATGCACAACTACTATTTCAAGATAAGACTCAAGAAGACTAAATGTAGTAGTTACACAGAAAATTTTAAAAAAAATCTTTTTTCAGAGCATGATTTTCCTAATGCAACATTCACCTCATGATGCAAAAGGACAACCAGGCATATTAGTGGGGTTTGTTTCGTAACCACCAAAGGTAAAAGTGCAAGAGGAAAAAGTCACACACAAAGATCAAAATAGAAAACAACTGAAAATGATATTGGTCACAACTTCCATGCTGCTTTCAAGAAATCTTATCTATTAGTTATCAAACTTAATTTAATAAGATGATAGATGGTTCATAAAATTATGTGCATTATTTTTTTGGGATGGGGAAGAGGGGTGAGAAGGATAGTTTTACTGATACATTTTGTCATTGATGGAGATGATAATATAATTATCTGGCGTAAGAGAAATTTAAACTGGATGTAGACATTCATTTCCACATGCCTCATGAGATATACGCTACAGCTATTATAACGCACTTAAATACAAGAAAGGTGCCAGATATGGACAAGGATACAGACATCACATTGTAACCACTCCTTTCCTCTCCAAAGTCCAAACCCTGGCTCTCCCTTCATTTTTCTACAACAACTAGCACCTTTCTCTCTTAGTACGTCAAGGTTGTCAATAGCATACTGACGCTTACAATCTTACAGCAACTAACTTCCAAGAATGAGAAAAAGGAACTTTCAGAATAAGGAAAGGAAGATTCAGCAGTCATTTGGGACCCAAAAAGTACTGATGATGAGAAGAAAACACATAGACACAAATCCTTCAAAGTATCAAGGATCTATGACCAGATCATGTAGCCCTGAAATCACAAGTGCAATTTTATGTAACTACACCTACATTATACATTTACTGACAAGGTTTAACCAACTATGAGCAGAAAACTGCTGCAAGCCTCAAATGGGGGAAAAGTTTTCAGACACAATATGTATTCAAGAATGGAAGGAAATGAAATGTTCTACAATTACAAATATCAAGATAAGATTTTCTTTCGGTTATTAGGCTTCTATCATAACACAGAGATTATTGGCAATTCCCCAAAACAAATCTTATCGCTTATTGTCTTTGTATAGTCTTCTCTAGAATGTATGGTGGGTTTCTAATCTGCTAGTTTGTTGAATGATCTCAAAAGGAATTTGCAGTAAGAAATATTTTTCCTACAAGCCAAATGCTTGCCAAAAGCATCAAAAAGGTAGACTGAACACATCCCCTAAGACAGGAAAAATCAAAGAAGAAGAAGAAAAGACCATAAAACCGGGGATACTGAGTAACATTTTAAATATGAGGTATACAAAGAAATGGAAAAGAAACATATGAAAAGGTCCATGATGACTGGCTAACTATTAAAAGAATTACTATCATGAGTGACAACGGTCAAGTATACTGTGACCATGATAAGTGATGAAGGTTAAAGACGGGATTATTTCTCAAGTGAGGCAGCCTGCACTGTAAATTACATAGACTGACAATACAGCCCCCTCTCTGGACCATGTTTAGGAGTTTCATTCTAATTAGTTAAATGCAAGCACTGGTTGTTTAGTTTCAAACATAAATGACTATCCAACAACATAAGACCTATTGACAGTCTGGTTACTTTCATGTCAAAAATTTTCAACAAAGAGTAATGCTAATTAAACTACACTATTAATATATTAATACTACTATTATAACAATAAGGTGGATCTCTTTTTTCATCGTTGATTCCATCACAGACTAGAGGATCCTCTCCCACCTTTTGTGATTCATTTGAGTAAAATAATCGTACCAAAAACTTAGTAGTACAAGCATTATTTTTGGCAAAACAAGAGCAAACAAAAATTTAAACCATGATGCAAAGCAGATGTTTAATGAGAAATTACCAACCAAATGGGAAATGCACATCACACTCTAACTGCCTACAGCTACGGTAAATAACAATAGCTGCCCAAGGAGAAGGGATAATCAAAGTAAAAAAAGATAAGGACTTTTCCCAGAAATCACCTTTACAATGGGGTCATTCCATAAACTATACAAAAACCACCATCAAAAAGGTTTTCATTGCAATCAAACATCTGGGCCCACCTTTCAGTTAAGTTTTTTTTGGTAACTTACCCTATCAAACCTCCGTTAAGGATCATCTCTCGAATATATTTGATATTTAACCAATGTTTGAAAAAGCTTTTCAAAATCTCGCTTCGCAACTTCTTGATAGGTAAATGCTTCAAAAAGAGTGAAGCTATTTATCTCTTGAAGCTTACGCCTCATTGCTTAAAGCATAATTGAAGTGTGTGCTTCGCACTTCACAAAGCGCTATTCTTCTAAAGCGCACGCTTTAGACAAGATAGGAGGATATAAAATGATTTTTTGACTAACATTAAAATGCCCCTATGTATTTTCAAAATGACCATGCGAGTGTAAATAAAATATACTTCACATATTTAATTCTTATTTACTAATCAGTGCATGAATGTATATATTTGTAAATTATTATACCACTATATATTATATGTTCATAACTTTTATAAATTTTAAATTAAAATATCTAAACCCTTGAAGCTTACACCTCACTCCATCAAAGGGTCTAGCACTTCGCTTTACGCTTCCGCTTTTTTAAACATTGTATTTAACAATTAATCATTACAACAAAACCAGAGAAAATTTGATTTAAAAGTGAGTTAAGGTGGTTGATTGCAACAGAATAGAATTTCAAGGTGGTTTATGTATAAATTGAAAACCAAAGGTTTTTTCTAGGAAAAATAGCCAAAAGATAAAAGCTTGATGACCATTCAACATAGAAGAAGTGAATGGAACTAGTAGAGTCAAGATGAAGCAGGGCAATGCAAAAAAAAAAAGTTCCTAAACAGCTAACCAAACGTAGAACATGGCATATCCTAACTCCTCGTTCCTAAATTACTCCAACATCAAATTTCCACTGTCAGAATTTCACAACAACAGCACTGTAACTTCTTTAAATGTACCATAATCTAATCCAGCACACACTTTTCCAGCTAAATATCAAATAAAAATTCAACAAAGATAAATTCAGTGAATAACACAAACTGCGAACCCAAATCCCAATCCCCCCCCCCCCCCAAAAGAAAAGTTAGGCTTCCAACACGAAATCCAATCACAATCCTACCCACTGCAATCAAGAGAGCAGCCTTTCGACTTCCCAAACAAAAAGCCCCAACCAGACGTCAAAAACGCCTGCTCGATCAAAATCAATCAAAGGAGGTGGTTTTACCTTGACAAACGAATCGACCGACCCTTGAATCGAAAAATCCGACGACGGATACAACGATGAAGACGACCGTACGACTACTGGTGGTCCCGGAGCAGGGACAGGCCACATGTGCCGCCTCCGCCGCTTCCAGTTCTCACTTCCCCTTCCATGCATATCCCTTCATCATCCTCCCTCCTTGTTTGAACCATCAATTCCAACTATTTCCCCCCAATCAATCAATTCCCCTCGACGCCAAATCGAAACCCTAGAATCTGAACCAGCTGCTGCAGCTCATCAAACCCTAGATCCAGCCCGCTTTCGCTCGTCCACGCTGGCTAAAGTTAGATATGGGGGACACGAAACCCTAATTTCTCCCTCCAAGAGATTCGGATCGGATCGGAGGCTGCGGATTCGGATGATCCGATAACGAAGGGAAAAAGGGAAGGAGGAGGAGTGAAATTAGCGGCTAAAACGAAGGAATTTGGGAGAGATTTGGGTCGCGAATTTCGCGATCTGAGACCAAGAAAAAAGAAAGAGAGAAGAAGGCCAGGAGAGAGAAAATTTGGGCAGGAGAGAGAAAAATCGAGGGGGTGAGGGGCTTTTTGTAGTGATTTTGTTTTGTCTTTGTAATTATAGAATAATAGAGGGACGCACGGAAGCGCAGAAGGATTGGCGCTAACATACGCGGGAGGGATACAGGGGGCGTGCCTGGGTTTGACCGCGGGCGGATGGGAGTTATAACCCCTATTGTTTGCCGGCCCTCGTCGCGCGCTGTCCAAGATGACGCGACTGCATGGTGCTAATTTGCGCACTGGACATTTTTCTCCTTCTTTTAGGGGCTTTTTTGATATTAGCGCCTTAAATTAAAATTTTAATATTATAAAATTAGTTCCTTGAATCATCTGAATGATTATCAGGCTCCTTGATTCTCATAAATTGATTTATCCAAATCGATTGATGTACATTGAAAGGACCAAATTAAAACAACTTATGTTTATTAGAGGACGTAATGGTAGATTTCCATGGTTTAGATGACTAATTTAAAAATATTAAATATACAAGGGACTAACACAAAAACCACATCTTTTGTTTCTTGGATGGGTGAATAAATTGGAGATTTATTCTACAATCTTGTATTTAAAAGTCAGTCCGTTCATTAAGTTTGTTTGATAATTTTTGGAAAATTGTCTAGTAGAGTTTGGGACAGGGTTGGTTCCAAGTCAACCTAACTTTTAAAAATAGTGCGAGACAAAAAGAATAATGAGGAAAATGAACCTTTTTTTAGGACACGCAAAAAAGTAAAACGTTATCTAAAATGTTGAGTTTGTCCTCCAAGAAACGGAGATTTTTTAGACCATGCGAAACTAACCCCCTCTCTATCTAATGTTACTAAGAATTATCCAATGAAGTGCATTTTAAATTTTTTGAATAGATTCTCCAAGTTTTGAAGTGAGTTTTACAAATCTAGTAGTTTCTCAGATAATTAATATAGTTTTGTGTAAAAAATGAAAAGTTATCGAGTTTTTTTATCTCTTAATCCTACTCATATTCGAAGGCTGATTATTTTATGCATCTTTTGATCTTGATAGAAAATAGATATAACCGCAAAATAGTGCACTAATATTTCCATCTCCATTGCTTGAAGCAATGAGCTATAATATTTGTCGCGCCCATTTTGACTGCAAGAAATTGATGCAAGTCATTGCATTCACAAAGATAACTGAAAATAATGTTTGTTTTGTTCGCAGGAAATAGATTTTACAATGGTAAATTGTTGCAAATATATTTTTTTCGACAATTGGTTGGCAACAACAACATAGTTGGTTATCGTAGCTAGATTACATTTTGTAATAAAACTGTAGCAATTTTGCAACCAATTTGACCGTAATAAATGTTGCAACTCTCTACATAACTAAATAAAAATAAAAAAAATCAAATTAGTGAAATAGAGGTACAAAATACATATCTTTTTATATTTGTATAGAAACAAACATTTGATTTATGATGAATATGCATTTCCTATGATGAAAAGATGCAAAACTAACTATTTTTCCAACTAAACAAAATAGTTGGTTTGTACTTGAAAATACATTTACCATGAGAAAATTGTAAATATCCGGGAGACAAATTTGAGGCATATTCCATGCAGCAAATATTGTATACAATTTTTTTTGCACGCAAAATTTGCAACAACTATAATTGAAGTGTACTAAAATAGTCCTTTACTCTCACGCCTCATTTAGTACATGTGAATGATCGGAAATGGAATACAACTCTAACTTCTCATTCATAAGCACCAAACATGATGTGTTGGATGCTAAAAATATCATTCACACTTCTCATCAGTTCCCATTTAATGTGAAACTTTCTATTCCCAATGAGTTATCAATGAATTAATATTCTCACTTAAGTAGAAATAAAAATAATAGAATAAATTCCGGATATATCATTCTTAAAGATATTCCTACTTAATTCTCTAATTGCACCCAAACATGAGAATGTAAATGGGCATTCCTTTCACACATCAATTCCATTCAATTTCTACATTCATTCTATTCTTACTTGACTATATTGTCACGTATCAAATGAGGCGTCACATCGCCAAATCAGTTTCCAACTCCAAATATGTAGTTCATTTGCAATCATAAAAAAAAGAAGCATTATTCGCAACAAGATATGCAAATCACATGACTATTGTAACGAACAAACATAGAACTGTAATTAAAAAAAATATTTTTTATAATAAAAATTAAACATTCAAACAAGTAACTTTTTAAGTTGATTTTCAAGGGTAAACATTTTTTGCAGGGTTTAATGTATTTGTAACTGCACTATGCTGAATAATTTTTTTTATCTCATTAACTTTAAACTATCTCTTCATTTAAATTTTAAAACAAAATGGAAAATTCCTGCCAAAATCACATGAAAATTAGATACATTTCCAAAAGGAAAATGATTTAAGGACCCAAAATATGGGACCAAGGGAGGGGACAGGTGAGGTGTCCCCTCCCTATTGCATAATGAGTTGACATGACCAACTCATTATGCAATAGGGAGGGGACACCTCACCTGTCCCCCTCATTTGGTCTCATATTTTGGGTCTCCGTAGCAGCACTCTTTCCAAAATCACAAACAAATTAATTTGCTTATATTCTTGAAATTTTAGATTATAATTTTCTTTCAAAACAGCCCCTGCTACAATTCAGTCTTTCACACACTCTCAACGAGCCCACATGCGCATCTGGATGTAAAAAAGCGAAAAAGGAAACGCAAACCACAAAATAAACCCCTGCCCACTCCTCCACCGCCCTCGAAGAACCGAAAGGTCAACCTGCTCCCGCCGTCGCCGCCGTCGATGGGACTCGCCGACTCCTCCGGTACAAAACCTCTCTCCTTCTTACGTGATTTTATTGACAATTAGTGAACAAAATAATATCAATTGCAGATTGGACCGTTGGCCGCTTCTTAACCCTAACGACGACCTTCGGCGAAGAGATCAATGGCCAGATCATCAGCTACGATCGCCCCACAAATCTCCTCGTTCTTCAAGAGGGAAGCTCCAACGATGGCCCTCGACGAAAAGTCCGGCTCTTGAAGGCTAATTACATTGAGAAGTTCACTTACCTAGGGCAGGGCGAGGATCCTCTCGATCTTAATAAGTGCTATCTTGATCTCAATGCTCTGCAGGCTAGAGAGGAGACTGCAGTGAGGTAATTCTTGTTTCGCTGAGGCTTTTGATGTTCTGTTAGTTTGATTGGATGAATTGCAGGCAAGCGGAGGTCGAGGCCGAGAGGATTGGAGTTGGAGTTAGCAGCGAGGCCCAGAGCATTTTTGATGCATTGTCCAAGACGTAAGTTTTTTTTTTTGGTTAATTTGAGATTGCTTCTTGTGACTTAGAATTAGTTAGAGATCTGATCCTACTTTAGGAATAGTGTAATCATTTAAAGTGGATTTGTACAATTCACTAAGATCTGGAATATATTTGGCATACATGTAGCATGACTCAAAGTGGAAGTGTTAAAGGATTATAGTACAGGAGAGGGACTTTGAGCTGCTGAGTTAAGCTTGATGTGATTGAAATATTCATAATCCGCTTCCAAACAATTTGTTGTATCGATGAACTATGCCTTCAGATAACTTTTCTTAGGGGAGAAACTTTATTATTTCATGAACCCTTATGGGACCTCGAAAGATAATGAGAATGAGATTACATGTACATGGAACGGGAAGACAATAGGAGGATATTTGTGATTATTAATGGTGACTTTTGCAACAGTATAAGTAGATTCAAAGAAGCTTTATGATTCGCTCCATCATCTCAATCTTTAGGATGATTCACTTGTAGACAAATAGTAATGTTAGGTTATCAAATTCAAACGAAGACTACTTTCGAAAGTTTTTGGAGTGGGAGTCGGATATGTCAGAAAGCTCTTGCCATTTGAGTTTGTTATCCATGTTATTGATTGAAAAAATGTTGATTAGCAACTTCACAACATCTTAATTTTCTAGGTAATGAAGTTTATGATGGTTTTAGCAATTGGTATTTGTGGCTTAGACCCTTCCCTCCCCACATTTTTTTTGAAACGTATTTGCATGTGCTCCGGTTGGTTTTGCGAGGGTAATGGGGTTTCATTTTGTGCCACTTTGCTTACTTTACTATTATTCTCCCACCTAATAGCTTGAGCCTTTTGGACTTTGTGGATATTTTTAAACCTTAATAGTTTGTAAATTTGTGTAAACTTACGATAGTGTTGTAAATAGCGATCAATTGCATTAGCGGCCCTTGCCCGTGATAATTTTGGCCATAGCGGTGAGAAAAAGCGTCGGTGACCTCTATTCATTTGAAATAGCAAAGAAAAGCGTGAAATAGCGCACAAAAGTTATTAATAGCACTTAAATACGCTTTTGAGCGCAATTAGCGCTTTTTTGTTGATTTTTATAAAAAACTTGATCCGAATTAAACCTGAACCTAACCCAACTTATAAAACTCATTCTCTCTCTTTTGCATTCGATTTCCTCCGCCTCTTTCTCAAAAACCCTAACCGGACCTCCGCCTCTCTCTTTCTCTTCCGTGTTGGACGAGCTCCAACTCTATTGCCTCCCTCCACCACTCCTTCTCCTCTCCAGATCCTCTAACTCCTCGACCAGCACTTTTTTCCTCGACACTGCAGCAAACAACAATCTCCTCGACGAGCTCCATCTCTATCTCCTCTCCTCTCCAACTCCTCCAACCTCCATCTCCATCTTCTCTCCTTTTCCAGATCCTCTAACTGCCTTTGCTTCATCTCCTCGACAAAGCCCTGCCCTCAGAGAAGCCCTGTCCTTCCATTGTTTTTTAGAATATTTAAATATATTTAAATTGGACTGCTATTTGACTATGCGTTATTTGTCGCTATAGGCACAAATAGCCCCAGTAGTGCCTTAGCGCTACGCAACCCTATGCACTATCGATAACCTTGAACTTACAAATACTTTCATGTATTGTTCTTATAAGACTAATTTCTTCCATATAATAAGAACCAATGTTACATTAAACGCTGGGCGCTTCTAGGCGTCGGACTTGGCGCCCAGCACTTAGTCGCCTAGGCGGACGCCTAAGCGGTTTCTGGACGTTCTTTTTCTTTCTTCATTTAAGTGGTGGTCGATGAGGTTTTGTTGAAGGTCGGAGGAGGTAGTGGAGGTGTTCATATTTGGAGGTTAATGGAGTTTGGAGGACGTGTAGGCTATGACACATAAAATCACAATTTAGGCCTACATAGTGCAATCCACGTAAGCAGACAATGCTCCCCTAAATGTTCGTAAAATCTAAGTGGGCAGCCTAAATACCGCCTAGGCGCTATGCGCTAGTTAGGCGGCCTAGGTACCGCCTAAGCCTAGGCGTACGCCTAAGCGGACTAGACGGAGGTTTTTTAAAACAGTGATAAGAACAATCCTTCAAAAACTCCCTCTATAACTAAGGTTGTACATTACCTTTTGGAATGTAATATAGAAATAGTTAGACATCACCCCTATTTGACCATGACGATTCTATTACATTTTTAATAACATCTATATTTATATATCATCATAATCACAAACACAAAGGTAATTCCAAAGGCTTGATAAAAGGCTCGATGATCAATTAAATGCTAATGAACAACTACTATCTTAGTTGTTTTAGTAAGATTTGATATGTGTCAAAAGATTTACTCTTAAATCAATTATCAATTACTTTACATGGTTGAGTTTAACTTTATCCTTAATTCTCAAGACATGTCATAAGTTAGTTGTTTTTTATTACTTGTTAGAAACACTGGTAATTTGTTGTCCGGTGTCGGTGACACATGACATGTTGGGTATAGTTGAGAATATCAGAGATAATTCATGGCTCCCTTAAGAACATTTTTCTTACTATCCCGAATAACTTAAAAATGGGTAGCGAGCTGATGGAGATTAGCTTGTCAGTAGCCGACGATAGATGAAGGGATTTGTTGTTGAAAAATGAGGTATTATTGGTGAGATTAAGCAGGGAGGAGCTGGTGATGCTTCAAGATCAAGGAATAGAATGGATCTTTTCTATGAAAATTATTGATCTAGGGTCATGGTTAGGGTTAGGATTTGGGGCTTATAGTTATTGGAGCAAAAATCCCATTTACATCTACATTATATGCAACACCACTGTCATATAAATATTTGGCCTATCAAACGTCTCTATCATTGCACTCAAAACTCTGAAGTTGTGGTGAAGGTTGATGATTACAGTATTATACTTAAACACGTCTGACAATATATTTTCATGGGTCAAAATCTAGGTTCATCTAGTGATACTTTTTTTAAAAATCTGCTTTAAATTCATGGTCCATTAGAATTGAACCTGACTTGTTTTAATACCATGTCAAAAGTTTTCCTCCACTTAATAAAAACTTTGTAGTTGTGGTGCCCGTTGAGGGTTACAAGTTTATAATTTAATATGAGTTTGTTGTATTATATCTCGAATCTTCTTTAGTTCTATATTAGACCTAGTAATTCTTCATATTTTTAAATTAGACAAAATCTATTAAGTTTTAAAAAGCGCCTAGATGGATTCTGTCCAAAAATTTTATCAGTCTACAATTAACTCTTAACCATTTTCGTTGAATTACATTAATACCCTCATTAGTTAGATTTTCTTCCAAATAGGTGAGAGGCCGAGAAAATGGAGAGATTGAGGAAAGAGGGCATAGGAGTAGGAAATATGAGAAATTACAAAAGAGAGTCGGTCTAAGAAAGATCAAGAGATGTTGGCAGAAAGGGTAGCTAAGTGCATTTATCAAAACGTTACTATTGTCTTTACTAAGGGCATAATGGTGCAGCAAAAACTACATGACAATAACAATAAAAAAAGAGTAACTAGTTAAATATGAAAAATTCTTTTAAGACAATTTTAGAGATTTCTGTGGTCTAATTTAGATATATGAAGATTTGAGGACAAAACACATAATTAATAATGATTCAAGGGTCTAAAATGCAAAACCCTACGCATTTTCTATTTAAATTTTTTCTTTTATCTATAATTGTGATAATTTTCTATAAGATAATTAACTGTTAATTATTAAGTTAAGTTCATGTTTATTTAAGAGATAAATATCACTAGATCCTCTTACGTGATTTCAATAGTTAATTTGTGGGTTGTTTTTTTTGTCTTAATTGACAATGTTTATAGAAAAGCTAAAGAATCAGCATAGCATCGTTAAAGGCCAGATCCCTTATCAATCTTATGAAACTGTTAAGCCATGCTTTAGCTAACTTCTTCAAATTAGGCATGGCCTTAACCTAAAAACTTTAGCTGTTTACTTTTCTAGCAACAAACTCGTGTAGTTTCTTCTTATAAACTTTCTCCTCAAGAAAGTTATCAAAGTATATATTCTTCATATAAAGCTAGTTTAATTATCGATGTATATTAGTTGCAATTTGCAAGAGAAATAAGATGGCACGAAAGAGCTTGGTCTTTGGTATGAAGATAAACATGATGTTTAATAAACACCTTAGTTCTTGGAATATCTTTGGTTGTCAATCGAGCATCTAGCCGAGCAAAAAATCCACATGATGTACATGTGTAACCACTTACTACCATAACCTTACCTTCTAGAAGAGAGTCTAGCCTACCTATAACGGCACCCAAAACTAATAAAGACGGGGCCCAAGAGGTGTGTGAAAATTGCACATGACCCAACCATAAGATTAAAGGTCAACCTGCCCAATTTTCATATACATCATGTATAAGCAATATCAAAGTACAAATTCACGTCTATATCGCAACCATACAACGCCTAGAAATCTCAGGTTAACAGCCGAGTGCACAGCATACCAGAATAAAAGCTAGAAAGCTTAACGGAACAATATATTACTTGCTGAAATCCGAAATAAAAGTTTTAAGTACATGATAGTACATAAGTAGTGCAAAAGTACGAAAAAAGAGCATTTCTAAACTAGTTTTCGAACTCACTTGTCACACATTTTCCCTTTTCTGGATTAGTACCTACAGGGGATGTAAAATAAATAATAAGGGTTAGCTTAAAGCTTAATAGGTAACAAAAAAAGCCATAGGTACAACCATAGAGGGATATGGAAGTGATATGCTACAGACAAAATAAAATAGTAGATATCAATAGTAGCATCCATAGTAGCATCAAGGATTAACATGAAGTTATGAACATCGAAAAGAATAAACAACTAGATATTCATGATCGTAAGTTCCCACTTCTGGGATAATGTCGATATCGTGCATGCCTTCATACATACATCCATCGGTGAGCGTCCTCACATAGGGCACTTCGTCTCCACGGGATTTAATAGAATACTAATAGTGAATTAACACTCGTAACCCAAAAAATACAACACATAGATGTCACTAATCAAGATGATCGAAAGTTGAGGCAATACCCCTTATAATATGAATTTACCAAATTTCAAAGCATGGATCAAATAGGATAGTTGATAAACGAGCTATCTGCAACATCCTACACATGAAGTGGTTCAAATAACATTTCATCAGAAGTAAGAGAATGTAAGTGAATTTTCATAGCATAGAAAGAAATATAAGTGAAGAGTTACCTATCAGTTGTGGCGAACTCAGCACCGACAACAATTTCCTCGAGGGTTCCTGTATATGCATACAAAAATACACACACTCGTAAGTGTTTAGATGATCATTATAAAATGACTGTTTAATTTGTACTAATTGTCGTGACAGTCTTCTTGACACTGAAGCATATGATTCTAACATGTGTATTAGCATTGACGTGAAATAAGGGCAGCAAATTTGAGAATTTAGAATCGAAATAAGGTTCGATTAGAGCATGAAACTAACACCAAACGTTATCTATAGGAGCTTAGTTTTGTAATATCTAATTAGATTGCAAATATGACTAAGACCCATGGAGATATGACTAAGTGCATTGGAGTTACAGAGCACTATCACATAGATTATAGTGCACATAAAATAGTTTCGATCGGGAATTAGAGACAACAAACAACATAAAAATAAGCCAAACTAATTTCAAAAGAAAGTCACATAAGCCCAGTTTCAGGAATAACAAGAATTTAATGCATGCAAGATATACATTTAAGTGTTATGCTCATTCTTATTCTCACATATTCGATGCGAAAAAATATATGCTTATGTAATATAAATAGTAAGTTGCTTTTGACATATCCTTTCGTAAGTGATATCCTCACTACCTAAACCAAAATTTTTATTCAAATTTGAAATTAGCTCCTTGTAATACAAATATAGTTGGGGCAAAATAACTAACTCAAAGTACTGATGAACTTTCATATTAATTTACCTATCTTGTCACTAAAACTATGTTTGCGGTTTCAATATGGTCATTTGTTGAGTTTACAATCAAATATTTAACATATCAATGATGTAGCAATAACTTTTTGTATTTCTTCATGGGTTTTTATCAGCATGTCTCCTTTCCCAAACCAAAAAAATTCTTAACCACTTTACCCCAAGACCTTTTACCCTTTAACCCTTTTTAGGAATTGAAAAATTATTCTTTTAATCGCAAAATATCAATAAATACAAAAAAACACTATCACATCAGGAATCTATTTAATATTTCATTGTAGCTCACAAAATGATCACATTGGACACACACATAGTTTAAATGGAAAAATAGGCAAATTCATACTTTATTGGGGAACTTGAGAGTTCACCAACTAGGTTTTGTTCATTTTGTCCACATAGTTATGAATGTTTCAAGAATTTATCTTCTCATGTAATCTTGTAATAAGCAAGGTTTTAAATATCGGATGTCGGGTTCATATCGGATGGCTGAAATCCATATTGGATAGCGGAAATCGGGGATATATCGGGGGACATTGACTAAATATCGGATTGTCATATCGGGTAGTGCGCATATGTATAATATCATGTCCTAAATGTAATCTAAGCATTCATAAATTCAATATAAGCATACTTTATAAATTCTATAGACTAAACATATAAAAAGTAAATAATATATGGATTTGGGTTCGTAAATTCTTTCTATCGGATTCATAAGGAACCCTTAAACATGAGAACGGGTCAAACGGGTTTGGGTATTTATCACTAAACCCAAACCCGATAACAAAAAACAGATCTTAAAAGAAAGTATCATATCGGTCGATTTTTCAAAGCTAAAAAATAGGCCGATATGCCCGATATGACCCTGATATTTTCGATTTGACCCTGAAAACCGATATACGAGTTGAAAACGTCCATGTCGTGTCGATCAAGCCCTCAAACCGATATGTCGGCCAACATGTCGGACATGTCGGCCGATATTTAAAACCTTGGTAATAAGACAATTTCAAAGCCGCATTCACACAATTATCATGTTTGTGTGTCCTCGTATCGTTCTTAAGTACATTTGTTCTCATGGGATTCGTTATAATACCCAATGAATTATTGGGGTTCCTTGTTCAACGAGATATTGTGTTAGATAACAATTACGCCTCGTTTGGCTCGCGGGAACGAAGTCAAGTGAGAACGAAATGAAATAAAGAATGAAATGAAATTGGTGTGAGAGTGGAATGCTCATTCTTATTCTCACATATGGGTGCGATTAGAGAATGAAGCTGGAATGATAATTTTTTTAATTTTTGGTATGAATAATTAATAAACAATTTGGACATCCTTGGAATTTATTTCAAATTACTTGATTCTCACTTAAGCGATAATGCTCATTCGCTACCATCTCATTTGGAATGCTCATTCCCACATAAAGTGAGAATAAATAGAAGTAGGAATGATCATTCTAGCTTCCAAAAAGGTGTTATGTATGGTATGCATGAATAAGAAGTGAGAATGGGCATTCCTTTCCCACGTACCAAGCAAGATGTTAATGCATGTTTAAGTTGAACGGGAGTTACCCTTTTTCTAGTTCTAGTCTTTATTAGAGGTGTAATTGCAGTATATTACGTTTTTACTAAGCAATAAGTTGAGTCATGGGATTTGAAGCGTCATTCTTTGTCATGTTTCAATTAGCAATCACTTGTTAATTGTTATGTTATCCCAAGAGTTCTACTTTTTGGACATGTTATGGTAGGAGTTGGTTATGGTATCTCAAGAGTCATAGTTTTATGAGTAGTTATTTATAGTATCACAAGGGTTTTTATCATGTAATTGCTGATCTATACTACTTATAAAAGAGGATGGGGTTGTTAAAACTTCTGATTGCCTCTTTTACCCTTTTAAATTTTGATAATTCACAATAATGTCTTAAAATTTATCCAATTCATTTTTTATTACACTATAATTATTCTTGTAATAAACATGAGAACTAATATTAAAAACTAAATATATATTATAAATTTTAATTAGAAATTTTATTCAATTCATTCTATTTATTATACTATAATTATTCTTGCACTAAACATAAGAATTGATATATTAGAAATTTTAACCATATTAGTCTTATGTTAAATGAGATAAATATTTCGCTATAGATATTAGATATTATATAATAAATATACAATTTTAATATATAAGATAATAATATCATAACTTATATTTATAAATTATATCATAATTTAGTATTTATTTAAACATCTAACATCTAATCTAATACTACAATATATTGATATGTGCATCTAATGTATAAAAAATTTGTGGACGCGAATACTGGTATAAATGTTAATCTCTTGTTGTTGTCTAGAAATAGCATATAAATTATCATAATATATATTACTAACTATTGTAATATAGTTATCATAGTATTTGGATATGAGGTAATTCTAAGCATGTAGAATTCCAAGCGATGTGGGAATCTATTACATTTGCTCTTAATAATGGATGTGGGAAGGTAATTTTTAAAGAACATGTGGATGTGATAATTAGAGGTATTCATAATAATGTGAAGTGGCACTCGCTTTTTGAACACTTTGTGGATGATATTCAGCGATGTTGTACATGACTCGAGGAATGAGATTTTCAGGTAAGTTGTTAAATGGAGAATATAAAGGCTCATGTGTTGGTCCAAAGAATTAAGGAAATTAATGATTTCGTCATATAACTTGAAGATCCACCATCATTTTTACACAATGTTTTACAGTCTGATAAGGAGCAGTATTAATCCACATTCTTTGTTCTGCTTCTGGGTTTTTAGTTTAGTTTGGTTGTGTCTTAATTTTTTTGAAAAAATTATTGCAATATGATAATTAAATCCTAACTGATAAAGTAATTTATAACATTTCCCCTTCTAAACCTACTTATAATGCATTTAATATAAAATTTAGTGAGAATATGAACTCATATTTAAAGCATTCATGTATATTTTCTTATTGACTAATCAAATTCTCTTTATTAATTATGCACTAATCATTTCACGACTAATCTATTTCCATAAACATTCCATTTGGATCTCAAGATTTCACAATGGAGTCGGTTCCTCGATTATAGTAATCAGGATACCTTGCAGTCAACAAGATTTTAGAGGCAATAATTGAGAGAGAAAATTATTGCTTTGGCAGAAACGAACATATCTGCCACCGATTTCATCTTCAATTTACGAAATAACATCAATCTATTAGTTATACGAGTATGCAAATTTGTGGAGAGAAAAACTAATATAAATGTCAATAAATTCATGACGAGTGGGTGGTTGGGGGTTTTGTTTGAGTCCTCTTTATTGTTGTTAAAAAAAATCGTGACAAATGCAATGTTAGATGGCCTTCGAATATTTTAGTCTCTTAGCATTACTTAATATGCATTACGTGCAAAGTACGTGTTACATACTAGTTGCTTATAAAAAGGCTGCATGTGATTGAAATTTTTTAGATAAGTGAATATGATGAGCTGTGTTCCTTTCAAAGACAAAGGTCTTCCTTTTTATCCTATTCTTTCTCTTATATTCTTCATCCTCCCCTATTTTTTTCTGTTAAGATACGAGGAATAGCTACTATGTTTTTCATCATTCTTTCCTATTCTTCCCCATTTGGAACCTCCTCAAATTTTCTTGTAATGCAGAAATCCCAGTGACATTTCTCGGCATCAATAAACGCCGGGTCGCTTGAAAATGTAAAGCTGGCTACTTCTTAGCATTAAGAAATCCTGATCGCATAAAAGCTTCCCATTTTATTTGAGAATGTGGTCTCTGCGTCACAGATACTGTGAAACCCCCTCCCTCAAATGTGTACTCTCTTTTCCTCTCCTACCTGAATTGTTGATGCTGCTTTATCAAAATCATGCAGCTTGGTCCTTGAGATTTATCAATATCATTTTGATACTCACTGACCTGATCATTCTTTTAAGCAAACAGGGCACCGCTTCATTTCCGTTCTAGATTGTCTTTTATAATATCAGAACAAAGATGTTACTGCTGGATTGTCATATGACATCATGCGATGAGGTGTATGTCATAACATTTGATCGTGATCAATATTGCTGATTCGTGATAGTTTTATGCTTACAATGTTTAATAGACAAGTATATAGAAATCAATATACTTTGGTCTTTCTTGAAATACTTGAACGCTTTATATGTGTGTATACTATTCAAAAGACCAGAAACAATATGCAAATGGGGAACGTGAAGTGTAGCCCCTTGCAATGTCTCACAATCCACTTTATTCTTTTTCATCAGGCTTTCTGTCATCACTCAAACCCTAGTCAGCCTATCTGGAGAAAAATATCGCACAAAATTTATTCTGACATTCTTGTCTGTGCATGTCTATATCAGAGTGAATGTGTGGGATATTTCTATAAATAGGCTGTCTAGAGATTTAACCCCAGTGCAAGTCACTTGTAATCTGAACCATGAAAACCTTCTCCTTTGTAGTCTTAATTCTTATCACCAACTAAGTAAGCCCTCTTGTATAATTAGGCTTCCTGTTCGCTGGGACAAGACTGTCATAGTTGTGATGAATGAAGTCCGAGTAAGCAGCCCATATCACCCTTCAAATGTTAGCGGAGGAACTCCAGCTGCCAATGACCGTGTGAAGAAAGTGGTAAAACCTCTTCCTTTTTGTTGACTATAAATGGGTTAATTACTGATAGCCTCCTTGTAGTTCTATTGTTTCAGATTGAGTGATATTTTTTAGAAACTTTTTTTTGTTTGACTTTTTTAACCTTCAGTAGGTCTACTTGTCAACTAAAAATTATCTTTCTTTGAGTTAAAAAAAATCACTCTACAACAATAACTGCAGAGGGTCCTGTCTGCAATTAGGCAGTATACAGGGGTCTGTCCACAAGTAATCCAGTATAAACCCATGAACTTTTTGTGGCGTTTGTACTTCTTCTGAGACTCCCTTTTTTGGTTCCGTAGCTTGAGTTTCAAAGGAAAAGGTTGCAAATTTAAAAGAAACGACCGTTGTTCGAGAGGAGAGGTAGCAAGTTTGAGTTTCCAGTCAGCTCTGATTAGTTTTTATCACACGACTGCTTGCTTGAAGACCAGAAGTTGATGCTCGTGTGTCTTGCCTTCAGATTTATATTTACCAGCTTTTGACTTCAGTGTTATTATGATTGTTGAGAGTATCTGTAAGTTATATACATCCGGCGGTGAAACTGCATATATCTACCGCTATCATTTTATGCCTTCTCTAAATGGATTTCCACCAGATGTGACCTTTCTTTAACATTTGAACTTGATAGCGTCTTGTTTTTTGAGAAGTAGGTGATAAGCATATTTTTGGTTGGTGACTTTAAGCGCTTCTTTATTGGAAACACTTGATTGTTAGTAGTGTATTGCATATCCCTGTAGAGGACGGTTAAATATCTAGTACTTAAATTCCGAAGTGGTAAAATTTTCAATTATATTTGGACTAATATTGAACCAGTGGGCTGGTTTTATGTCTTTTCTTTGAATTATGTTGTCTCTGTTATAATGGGTGCGTGATATGTCTGATTGAGATCCCATTGCTTCTATGTTTCATTTAGGTGTATTGGTAACTACCATTCTTGCGCTGAGTACTATTGTACGATCTGTCCATCCTATGTACAAAGCATAAATTTTCCATTTTGGTCTAATTTCTAGAGTAAGTTGGAAGTACATGGATTCTGCTATTGATATTCATGCATTAATCTTGTTTTATTTTTTTTATTCATAATGGTACGTTTAGTTGTAGTTACTTCCCCCTTCCCCCCC
>BQKN01000074.1:383941-433522 GCA_022839385.1 Asparagus kiusianus | reverse complement strand
ATATATATATATATATATATATATATATATATATATATATATAATCACATGTAAATATTGATTACTCTTGCATCTATATTAACTATTCAATTAACAAAAATAAATCAAATTCCTTGGGGTCTCGTTAACTCTACCTACTTCACACGCTCTCCCCTAAAAATGAATTCGTACCTCCTACCATTTCATACTCCCTTTTAAAACACGACTTCGGAAAAATCTTTCTATGGTTAATATTGCTCGTTACTATTTTAAATATTTTATTTATATTTTAATTTATTCTAATCATAATTATATCTTATCTTAATCCTATGTGAACTATTTATAGCTTAACAATTTTAAAAAATAATATTAATAAAATATAGAACATCTTCATGGTATTAGTTTGTTAACATAAAATAATTATAGGTAGCTAACGTACTATAATACATAAAGTATTGCAAAAAGCGTAAAAAGTTTTAAAATTGCACAAATACCCTAATAAATTCAATATTATAAAAACTATCCCGATGTCTAAAAACTTAAATAACAAATATGAAATCAAGAAATAAACAGCAGTTTGCGAAGAATTTAAAATTTGTCGTTGACATCTCAATATTTAAAAAACTATAGAAACACTCTCAAAAGTTTAAAATACAAACAAGCACCTGAAATGCTAAAACTTTAAAACTTGTAAACAATATAGATGAATTCAATGGATTACCATAATACACCTAAAAATTTCTAATATTTCAAAACTTAAAACGACAAATATGAAATCAAAAAAAAAATAATAGCAGCCTACCAAGAAATTAAATTTTTTAGTTAACACCCTCAATGTCCCAAAAATTATAGAAACACACTCAAAATTTCAAATTATAAAAAATAACCCCAAAATTTTAAAATTTTCAAATAACAAAAGATAATTAAAGAGATTACCCTCATGCACCTAAAAATTTTAAATTTGTTGAAATTAACCTCAAAGTTACAAATGTTATAGAAAAACTCTTTCAAAATTTAAAAATCATAAAAACTCTAAATTTTTAAAAATTTATAGCCAGCACACATTAAATCTAAAAACTATTGGTAGGCCGCTGAAATTTAAATTTTTAAAAAATTAATCTAAAGTTTTAATAATTGTAAAAAGCAACCTCAAAAGTTCAGAGTTATAAGAAATATCATGACATTTAAAATTTACCGCTGACACATGAAACATAGAAGTTACAACTACCAAACTTAATAGTAATTTTTTAAAAAATACTCCTAAAGTTTTAAAAATTACAAATCACACCATAAAAGTTTAAAACCATAAAAAATACTGAAATTTTAAAACTTGGCAAAGAAAAATATAGTTGTAAGGTATTCTTTCATTAATATATATATATATATATATATAAATTGGATTTACTATCCCCTTTTAGCATCTAAAGATACTCTAAATTGATACTAGTAAATAAAAGCAATAATAATTCATTAAAATATCTGATTTTGGAATAAAAGTTTAAAATTATAGCTTAAAAATTATCATTACCATATAAATTAAAGTAACTGCATAAATTTTTACTAATAAGTTAGAGCAGTAAAACATATTAGTAACATTAATTGATAGATGTTTAAATCCATAAAAATAATAAAAGACTATAATATAATATTCTAGCATTAATTGATTATAATTTAGAAATATTAATTTATGCTATTAATAATATTTATTAAGTAAAAGAATACAATGAATTGCGTATGGAGATACTATCAGAATGTTCAGAAATATCCTTCAAAAGAATCAAGCTATTTCCATCGCAAATGGGAAAATGACAAAAATAAATCTAAAATTTAGAAAACGTCAATGAATCATTTTAATTGATATTAACATAAGACGTGTCTATTAAAGAAATACCAACCGAGTTATATTGAAGAATAAATTAATAACTTTATCTCAATCAAAGAAGAATTCTCTATATAATATATAAGAAAAATTAGTAAGCATTCATAAATTTCATACTTTGCTCTTTAAATACTAAAGAAATTAAATATTAATATTATAATATAAGAAAAATTAGCAATAAAAATGCTAATATTTAGTTTAGATCTTTGTAAAACATAATAGGGATAGAGCAAATATAATATTATTGATATAACAGAAACTCTTATTGGATGCACATCAGAAGAATTTATTGTAGAGAAAAAAGAGTTAACTCCTAATCTTATTTAAGTAATAAATTAGAAACACAAATAATTTCATATATATGAGATTAATATTTATTCTCATTTAAATAATAAAAAAATTTAAATTTTGTATTTTAAGAAGTTTGTGTTGAACATTAGAAATACATTTAACTTCTTTGTGAAGTTAAACGACAAGATAAAAGATTAACGAGCCCAGGAAAGATAACAGCATAAAAAACACAACTCTAGCATGATGTCACAATCGAGTAGATGATGAAGACACTACTTTAGAATTACCCAGAAAAAAGATAAAGGTGAGGAATGATTGATTTTAGCTTAATAAAAAATAAAACAGAAAGAATAAACGATAATATTTTCTGAATATTTTATAAAATAGTTTAATTATTTTGAGTAAAGTTATGAATCTTTAGAAGGGAGTTTCATGAGCTTTTTTTAGTATTTTTATATACTTGTGTAGATGATTTTATCATATGAAAGTATACTAGAGTTAGTATTAATATTTAATTTATAATTTCTTATGAAGTCTATCAATGATTAGGAATAAACTTCATATTATCTTTTGTGTGGTTTTAGTATACTTTAAACCAATTATTTTGTTTTATTGGTTTTAAATATTCACCTTCATTGTATAACATTATTTCAATATTTTTTATTTTTGCAACACTGTACTTTCTCAAGTAAAGCTCAGTATCACATTAGTCAAAATAATATGAATTTTGAATTAGCTTCAAATTATATTTATTTTCTATCAATTCAAATATCAACATGAAAATTTAAATTGGGTGTAGCCCATTTAAACAAACGCTAAAGAAAATAAATAATCATAATATTAAAGTTTAGAAATAAAAGTGAGCATAAATTATTAAAGTGGATCTGATGAATAAATTTTAGTTAGAAAATAATCTAAAAATACTTAATTATGGTATTTAACCACGTGCATTGCATGTGTATAAAACCTAGTTTTTAAAAAACATAGCTCATTTTTTGTTGTTAGTTTTATTTTTATTATTTTTTAAGTTTGATAACACATTCTGAAATCGAACTCAATATCGTGATAGTTATATTGTAACATTCCAATCACCTGGGTCACCCAAGATGGATAGTTTTATTGTTATTGTTAATACTATTATTTGCTTATCAACGATTCATTTAGGGGTTGTTTGGTTCAAATATTAAAATTATAAGAAATGAAATCTCATCGAGAATTTTAAATTCATAATTGTTTTAGACATATCTTGGGATTCCTAATTTTTTGTTTAGTTCAACAAGATAATAGAAAAATAAATCCTAGAATTTGCAATCTCTTGTTCTGTTCAAATCCAAAAAAAGTAGGAAAGCAATTCTTAAAATTTATAATCTCTTGTGTTGGAAGCTGACATGGACGTGTTTTGCTAGCTTTCCCGACCAAATCCTCTACAAACGTTAGGATTTGAGAAATCCTAAAAGCGGGTATATTTTTAAATTTTTGGTATATCCTGCTTTTTTTTTTCTGTTTGAAACGACATCATGTATAGAATTCCAAAAATAAAGATGGGAAAATTATGTCAAGGCCTCAAATTCCAACTTTCAATGTGCCCCAGCCCCCCCTATTTTTTTAATGTACTGTAACTTCTTCTTTTTAAAAAAATTGTGTCCATGCCCCTCCATCATGATTCCAGCTCATGCTAGCGGATGATTAGACATGTCAGCTCATGATTAGACATGACAGCTAGCTTAAATCCTAAATTTACTCTCATTTTTCTCATGCCAGCGGATGTTAACTCTTACAGTTAACATGTTAACTATTAACAGTTAACATGTTATCTGTAAGAGTTAACATGTTAACATGATAACCATGACCACCACCGCCCACACGAAGTTCCTCGGGACGGTGCCGGCGGCGGAGCGGGGGAAGGAGGTTGGGGAGGGGGCAAAGGGGGACCGGAGGAGGAGTGAGGTGTAAGGGGAGGTGCAGCGGGAGGGAGGCGAGGAGGGGAGGGATGCATGGGGGTGAGGGGGGAGGCGGAGTGGGGGAGGGAGGCGGTGGTGCTTGGGAAGGCTCCGGCAGCGGAGCGGGGGAGGGAGGCGGAGCTGAGGAGGGAGGTGGGAAAGGCGGTAGAGGAGGACGGAAGTAGGAGAGGGTAAAATCGAGATTTTGGATAGAGTTTGCATTGGAACTTGGGGAGAGGGGCATGGGCATAATTTTTTTCAAAAAAATAGGGCTGCAACACATTATTGAAAGTTAGGGAGCTAGAGCACGTTGAAAATTAAAATTTAAGACATTGAATTAATTTTCCCAATAAAGATAGTCACTTTTGTGATCCACTTTAAATCCAAAAAATTTTGATGCAACCCTTAATAGAATTTTCATAATTTAAATTAATTTCCACCAATCATTCTCCACCTGCCCTTAATACTTTTCAACTTTTTTGGCCTCCGTCCAACTAAAAGTGCGTGTCAAATTTTGATTGCTCTCTGTGACTTCACAGCCCCAGTACAAATAGGCTATCACGAGATTATTTGGAACTCGGACTGCAGCAACCCCCGGGGCCAATAGTCCCTCATGTTTCATAGGATTCATGCAAAATTATTCTCCTTCCTCCCCCCATTTTACTATTCATTGCAGTTTGTGCACATGCAATTGACCCTTAGCATGTAGTATTGTTTTTATTTTAGTCTATCTTCAAAGATTCTCTGTCCCTCATGCCTATCAATATCCTGTACGATGAAAATTCTTGAATGGAGGAGGTGGGAGTGGAGAGAGGAGGCCATGTGAGTCTGTATAAAGGGAAAACTCCATTAAACTTATGGTTTGTTAATGTATTATTGATATAGACGGTATATGGGGGATTTTTTGGGTTGAAGTAGCATGTAGCTTTTCAGCTGACCTATTCATATCTAAATCTCAGGTAACATCTCAAATAAGATAGCATTTAATCTCATTGTAGAAAGTTCTAACTTATAAGATCATCCAAAGAGCTAACTAGCAAATGACGAATCTGTAAGTAAAAAAGCCACCAAAATCTAACATAGCTTAAAACATTGTAAACATAAACATCGTCAAACATTTTCTGTATTTTCTTCTCAGCTAAAAGAAGCACGAGAGATGTTAAAAGTGTTGTGCGCGGAAGCCACCAATCGTTATGCTTCAAGGAACCAACCAAACGCCAAGAGAAGACCAAACAAACTAAAGTAATGCTAGAAACACAAACAACTAATTTTAACGTGGTTCGGCAAGTTGCCTACGTCCACAAGGCAAGAAGATGATGAGGTTTTCACTAAAAGAGAAAGAAGAGTACAAATTGAGATTACAAATCACTCGAACTCACCAATTAATCTCACCAATAAATCTCTGATTCTCTCCAAACAAAACCCTAATCAATAACTCAAAAAATATCTATTTTCTTTGCTCCAAATATCCCCACTTTAATCCCAAAGAACCCCTAAAATGTGTGTTGGTATTTATACCAAGCACAAATCCCAAACGGAAGAGGAAACCAAAATAGACCCGAACCTGACTCGCGATCGATCGGACAGAACGACAGAAAACACGTAAATCGATTACAGGGTTTGTGGTCGACCAAACATGTTGTCGTGGTCGATCATCAAAATCCAGAGACCACCCTATCTTGTGCACGTTCACGGTCGACCTCAGCAAAGTTCGCGGTCGACCATGAAGCCTCTAAAATGTTTCATGCTTTCCAGAATCTATTCTTCTCCAAATTCTTCACCAAATCTACAATTCTCCACCTCGACGAAGTTTTCCCAAAACCGAGCCGACACCAACCAAACCAAATGTCACACTTGTTGTGTCTAGTACGAAGTGAAACAAATTCACGACAACAGACTCAATCCACAACAAGTCGAGACCTAAATGAGAATGTAAACACTCTCCAAACATTGATATCTACTCACCAAACCGGATGCATCATAAATGACTACCTGCATATCCTCTTGCCTAAGAAATCAAGTCTTCACGTAGTTCACCCAACGGCCTCCAAAGACCCTCAATCAAATAAAAAAGTTCACAATACTTCTCTAACATCACCAACGAATCTGTAACTGATAGCTCTCCCAATGACCCCAAAATGAAACAAACTAAACACCTTCACCTGAGATGAACCAGCGGCTATATCTAAATCAAAACTATGTCTACCAGTTGCACTTGAATCAACCAACTCATCATCTACATCCAAATCTAAATGATCCCCAACTATGTCACCTTAGCTGGAATACCAAACAATGCAGTATGACCCGGAGTATGTGGAGTAATCTCCACCCAACGTGGAGTAGTATCACCATTTACCCGCTGTGATATTCTTCACACGCAACAGTCGGCAACCTATGACTAAGATGACCCAAATATGTTGAAGCTCCAAAACTCCTCTGCAATCCAATGCTCGACAACCAACACCGATCCTCCTCCAGCAAAGAACGACCCATCAAAACTGTTATCTTATATTGTCGCTCTAATATTTCCTCTCCAATGAATTGTTTCAAACCGTCGTGAGCTCGGCACAAATACAAAAAAGAACCCCTATCAAAAACAGAATGACGGGTTATCTTTCTGTCAATACACTTCCTCCATCTGTTACTGACTTCTAGAACTTCAGACTAACGGGACTTGGTTGTAACCCACTAATGCCTAGAACAGTCCCCAACTACGAAAACCAAATAATGATAACCTCCCAATGATGCCTTCTTGAAAGGCCCCCAAATGCCTGAATGAACACTACCTAAAAGACCCCTCGATCGATGGATAGACGTACCAAACTCCACCTCGATCTTCTTGCTCATACCAATATGCTCATAGGACTTCAATCTGCAGGTCAAAGCACTCCTCACAATCCATGCACAACATAACCAATCAAATATCTCAGCCTCAACAAATGTCACAGTCTAGCCAAATCCAAAGAAGTCGTCAGTTCTCTACCAATCACCCGTGCTCCCAATTAAATAGTGTTAGACCCTAAAGGGAGGGTGATTAGGGTCTTATGCTAATCTAATCTGATTTTATGCCAATTAAAATTAATTAATAAGTTATCCTAGCAAGTATGAAATACAACAAGAATATAAGCTAGGATAAGCAATATGAACAACAAGATACATCCTAACAAAGAGATATAGGCAATATATGTGCAAGGATATATAAACTAACATAAGATGATATATCCTACCAAAGAGATATACAATATGATATATGCAAGGATATGTAAACTAACACAAGGGTAAACAATGTGAAACAAGATAGAGGATGATATGAATAATGAGACAATGGCGATATGAGCAATGAGAACAAATATAAATAAACGCCAAAGCACACTCAAACACAACCAAATGATCACGGAGTTTGGACCTTCCGTCTTACGTCTCCGCTCCCCACTCCCGGGGAGAAATCCACTATCACAACCGGGTTTTCTATGCTCACCCGAATAATGTTTACACCTCACAGTGTCGGTTTTCAACGCTCACCGATCAACGTATACAATCACTCACAATGTCGGTTTTCAACGTTCACCGATCAACGTTCACTCCTCACATTTGGTATTCTAGTTCACCGAAAACTTCACAACAACACACTCGGTTTTCTAGCTCACCGAAAACCTAACAACACTCTCAATGTAACAATAAATGATTTGTTCTCTCAACAAGGAGAGAACTCAATTAAGTACAACTTAATGTTACAATCTCTCACAACCCTAATATACTATGTATGTAAATACAATAAGCTCAAGTGGGTGTGTGTAACAATAAGATAAATCAAATCTAAACTCAATATAAGACTAGCTTTAATAGAAATGATAATCAATAAATAATTATAAATAAAAGCTAGAGTTGAGTTTAGGAAAACTTCTCTAGATGACAAGAGAGAGAGAGAGATGGATTGAATGCCCAAAATACAATTGATAATCTCCTCAAGCTCTTGTAAAACTTTATTCATAAACCAAACCCTTAAACAAGCTTAAAACAAGCTTAAACTCTTTTTAAAACTCTTTAAAACATTCTCTTGTTGTATGTAGAGCTGAAGGTAAAATGAGATATTTATACAAACCCCAAGGCCAAGAGAAAGCCAAGAAAAAGACCAAAAAACTACACTGCAACGACTCTGGAAACTAGCCGTTGGGACTGATCTGACAGAGCGACGGTCGACCGCGGCGGTCGACCACGAGCAACAAAAAACCAGCAGAAAACTCCAGAGAGTTCGACGGTCGACCGCGAGAAATTTTTAGCCGACGGTCAACCATGGCGGTCGACCACGAAAGTATCTGCTGCTCACTATGCAAAATACTCAGGCGCGGTCGACCGTGGCGATCGACCGTGAATTGATACATGAAATACAGGTTTTGAAAAACTGTTTGCTGATTTTAAAACACTGTTTAAAAATATCAAATAAATTCCAAAAAATATAAAACTTTGGAGAATGATTGTAGACATGATAATAAACATGTAAAAAAGAACTTCCCAAATGAAAAATATCATTATTTTACAAAATAGTCCAAAACATGAAAATGTAAACACATGAGTTTGATGTTTTGACCTAAACCAACTTTTGAAACTTTATAAAATAATTTTATAGACTTGAAGAAAGATGTAAACTATTGTTATGAAGTCTATAAACAATGAATGTAGTATTTTATCAAAATACACATATAATGCACTAAAACATGATTTCATTGAACTAACTAAAATTGATATTGATGAAATCATATATATGCATATAAGTATGAAACAAAAATATGTTTTCTAATTATATTCAATTGTTTCATAGTAAAACTTAAAAACTATCAAACCAAAACATATATGTATATATATAACTATATATACAAAACCAAAACGTGTATGTGTGTATATGATTGAGCTTAAAGTACTAACACACATAATATAAACTCCTAAACTAAATTACCCAAGCTTGATGAAGATCTTAAATGAGCTCAACTTGGTACACTTACGGATGAAGCTTGAACTTGGATCTTCAACTTGAATTTACATAGCTTCACTCCACAATTCCTCCAACCTCCATTGGATATGATCGTTATGACGCAATCCATCCATCCTCCAACTCGTTGTTTGCCTAGAATAAATGCGAAAACACAAACACTAGACAAACAATATTAGTGGTAAATTATTTGTTAAACATCATCAAAACAAAGAGGCTAACAAATAGTACAAATTCTTCTTTCTGACACTCTTCATCACAATTATGGACCCAAATGTGACCTTCAAACATGCATCCTCTAAGGTCATCCTATAGCTTGTTGTCTCTAAAACTCCAAGTGAAATAATGTTCTTCTTCAACTGAGGAACGAACCTCACTTCATCCAACTCCCTAATCACCCCGTCACACATCCTAATACGAACGATACTGATACCACTATTAGGGCATTCAAGATCATTACCCCTGAGTACGGCATTTTCTCTTTCGAACTCCTAAAAACTGGAGAACCAATACCTCCTAAGGTAAATGTGGTAAGAGGTATCCGCATCCAACATCCACTCTGTAGAGTCGGTAACACAAACTGACGGTAGTGCTAATGAGTAGTCCAAAGAATCTGAATCTGATTGTCACCATTAGGTTTGACAATATTCACCTCTGAAGCTTGAATAGCATTCCCCTTATTCTTCCTGGCTCGATCTGTCAACTTTGGGCATTCGGCTTTCCAATGTCCATCATCTTTACAAAAGGCATACTGATTCCTACGAACTCTAGGATGTGCCCCCCTAGACTGTAATCTCCTACCACGGTTTGGACTCTTTGTTCTTGCGACCAATGCCCCTGCTACCGGCTCAACTGAAGTCTCCTTATCCTTTTTTCAAAGCTGATAATTCACAAGTGTAGCTGTGACCTCACTATACGAAAGACATGTATCCTCATTAATAAGAGTAAGAACGAATGTCTCATATTCCTCGTTGTGTAAGGAACTCAACAATAACAACGTCTTTTTCTCATCTTCAACCATAATATTTACATTCGCCAAATCCGTAAGAAGTTTTATATAGTGGTTCATGTGATCACCAATGGAGGTTCCCTTCTTCAATTAGAAGCGATATATCCTCCTCTTCAAATACAAATGGTTTTCTACACTCTTTGTCAAATACTTACCCTCTAGGATCTCCCAAATCTTTTTAGCTGAAGTCTTATTAATCACATCATATTTCAAATCTTTAGTTAAACAAGATCTAATCACACCACACGTTGTTCTATTCATCTTCTTCCAACCTTCTCCTTAATGTCATCCGGTTTCCCGTCCAACTCCAAAGTATCTTCCAAATTTTACGCATTGAGTGCATCCAAGACTTCACATCTCCAAAGACCAAAATTATTTGTGTCATTAGACTTCTCCACATCTATCTTTATAGAGAAGATATTCAAACTTTGAATGACATTCACACCGGAAGTACCCTCCACAACTCCTTCTTTCTTGACCATCTTTCTTAAAATACTAACAAAATAATGCGGAACAAATAAAGAATAGATCCAAACTGAAAAAGAGAGATTTTTATCTCTAACTAAAACCTTAACAAGGGCCTCTGAATTACCTCACCCCACACGATGGAAACGATATCCACAAATAAGAAAAATCCCACCTTTATCACCAACTGAAGTCCTAGACGAACTTCCAAAGTAATCTACTCCTCCAATTAGCCCAAGCATAGCCAAAGCTCTTGATACCACTTGTTGTGCGCGGAAGCCACCAATCGTTATGCTTGGAGGAACCAAACCAAATGCCGAGAGAAGGCCAAACAAACCAAAGCAATGCCATAAACACAAACAACCAATTTTAATATAGTTCGGCAAGTTGCCTACATCCACGAGGCAAGAAGGGGATGTAGTTTTCACTAATAGAGAAGAAGAGTACAAAGTGAGATTACAAATCACTCGAACTCACCAATTAATCTTACCAACAAATCTCTAATTCTCTCTAAACAAAACTCTAACCAATAGCTCAGAAAATACCTCTTTTCTGTGCTCTAAATATCCCCACTTCAATCCCAAAGAACCCCTAAAACATGTGTTGGTATTTATACCAAGCACAAATTCCAAACAGAATAGGAAACTAAAACAGACCCGAACCCGACTCGCGGTCGACCGCACTTGACACCGCGGTCGACCGGGCAGAATGACAGAAAACACGTAAATCGATTACATGGTTCGCGGTCGATCGGACATGTTGCTACGGTCGACCGTCAAAAATCCAGAGATCACCCTGTTTTGTACATGTTCGCGGTCGACTTCCGCAAAGTTCGCGGTCAACTGTGAAGCCTCCAAAATGTTTCCTGCTTTTCAGAACCTGTTCTTCTCCAATTTCTTCGCCAAATCTACAAAAAGGAATTATTCTTCAACGTAACAAATCATGAATTCATTTTGCTAGAATTAGAAATATGAATGTCTGTAAGTTCGGCTAGTAATTGACTTGCTTATTGTGCTAGAGCCTAAAGATACTACACATATGAAAGAAGAGAGGTCGGCTAAGAGACGCAGACAATCAAGGGGAAAAAATCTCTGTTATTGCAATAGAAAATTGTCCCTATTATTTTGATTCTTGCTTAGTTATGTTCATGATTGAATCTCATGTTCTCTTTACATGTTAATTTAGCTTCAACTACAAGTATACAAATATGTTAGTGCAAGAGAAAAGTGTCTCTATTATTCTGATTCATAAAATTTTTTGGCATTTCAGGTGGTTTACAAATTCTAGAATAAAAAGTGATATTTTTTGGGTTTTTGGATTCAATAGTTGGTGTTTGTTTTAATAATTTTTTTTGAATGTTTAATCCCTAAATGTAAAAAGCAACCATTTTTTAGAATTTGTCAAATCCTCTCCAATTCCTCTCAAATTAAGAGGATTTGAAAAATTCTATAAATGTGTATTGCTACCCCAATTGCTATACCATTGTATTGTGTTCTTTTATAGGGAGGTAAGCTCACCAAGATAAGTATATTCACCTCTTATTCTTTTTTAAATTGAAACAAAAAATAAATTACAACTTCTAAAATTTGTTATCCTATACTTTTTAGAATTTGTTTTCCTATAATAATGTTGAACCAAACAAAATATTATAAATCCCAAAGCATACATAAAACACTATGGATTTGAAATTCTTCTGAGATTATAAATCCTAAAATTTTAGCATTTGGACAAAACAACCCCTAAATTATTCCTCTATGAAGTCAATATCAAAGAAGACAGAAGAGATGAGGGATTCAAAAATTACAAAGAGTGTCAGAGCAAGCCAAGTCTATGTGTTGATGTACTGTAGACCTTATTAGATTTTGTTAGTTAGATTCGACTCACTCGTGAGAGTCGCCTAATATTACTTGATGCATGGTAAAGATCTTTGGTGATGATTGTCTAATATATATAGAATAGACGTTAGAATGATAGTGATGGGCTATCAACCAACATCTCTTTGATGCATGGGTAAGACTCTTGATGATAAAATAGATAATCGACATTAGAATTTTAGAGTAGAATTATCATAAACCAAGGTTGACGACACCAATTTGATGTTAAGATGATGGTCTCCCCTTACCTGTAGGTAGGGTTGCGTATTTATATTGATTACCTAGGGCAGATTAGGATGTACATGTGTCATCATTTTGCCGGTTGAGATAGTTATGATAGTTACTTGGCTTGCAAGTAAATCCACGTGGCTCAACCTCATTAGCATTGAATGGTACAACTGACGTATGTAGATCAGGTTAGTTATGGAAGTCGGCAATCAGAGTGATCAGGTATTCAATTGATATCTCCTCACACTGTATATTGAGGTTGCGGTACGATTCAAATCAATCATCTCTAATCAGGCAAACCGCCATAAATCCAATCTAGGTTGGGATTAGGCATATTAACTGAATAGAGGTGAGTTTGCTGTTAAAGACCTATATCACTCTACCCGTGTATTTGGGTCAAGCCCGTAGGGGCCTTGATTGGGTTATGTAGAACCGGAGAAAATATTAGAGAATATCAGGAAAAATAGAACTGACAGACATTTGGGTGCTCTCTAGTCGACTGCGAGCTTTGGCACAGTCGACCGGCAATATGCATGACTTAGTACAAATTCTAGATTTTTGACCGGTCGACCACGACGATTTTGGCGGTCGACCGCGAGACACTGTAATTGAATTTTGGGTTTTGTCGTTCTGTCCGGTCGACCGCGGCGTTAAGTGCGGTCGATCGCGATTCGGATTTTGGCATGATTGCGGTTTCCTATTCTGTTTGGGATTGCTGTTTAATATAAATAGCAACCACGTTTTAGAGTTTCTTTGGCGTAGTCAAAGGGATTGAAGTGGGGATATTTGGAGCACATAAAAGAGATATTTTCTAAGTTATTAGTTAGGATTTTATTTGGAGAGAATTAGAGATTTGATGATGAGTTCGAGTGATTTGTAATCTCAGTTTGTACTCTTCTTCTCTATTAGTGAAAACATCATCCCCTTCTTGCCCCGTGGATGTAGGCAACTTGCCGAACCACATTAAAACTAGTTATTTGTATTTGTGACATTACTTTGGTTTGTTTGGCCTTCTCTCGTCATTTGGTTTAGTTCCTCGAAGCACATCGGTTTTGGTTTCCGCGCAGAACAAGTGGTATCAGAGCATAACAAGTGGTATTAGAGCTTTGGCTACGCTTGGACTAATTGGAGGAATAGATCGCTTTAGAAATTCGTCTAGGGCTTCAGTTGGTGATAAAATGTAGGATTTTTCCTATTTGTGGATCTCGTTTTTATCGTACGGGGTGAGATCTTTTGGAGGCTCTTGTTAGGGTTTCAATTAGAGGTAAAATCTCTACTTTATCAGTTTGGATCTATTCTTTGTTTGTTCCGCATTGGTTTGTTGGTGCTTTGAGATAGATGGCCGAGAAAGAAGGAGTTGAGGCTGAGATATTAGATTATTGAGAAGTGCCTTGACGTGTATATTGAAGTTCTTTGAGCACATTGATATGAGAAGGGAGATCGAGGTAGAGTTTGACACTTCTATTCGACGATTGAGAGGTCTTCTAGGTGGTGTTCATTCAGGCATTTTGGGACCTTCTAAGGAGGCATCATTGGGAGGTAATCGATATTTGGTTTTCATAGTTATGGACTATTCTAGGTATTAGTGGGTTGCAACCAAGTTTAGTTGGTGTGAAATCCTAGAAGTCAACAACAGATGGAGGAAGTGTATTGACAAAAAGGTAACACATCATTCTGTTTTTGGTAGGAGTTCTTTCTTGCGTTTGTGTCGAGCTCACGGCAGTTTGAGACACTTCATTAGAGAGGAAACATTAGGGTGACGAAATGAGATGATAATTTTGATAGGTTGTTCCTTACTGGAGGAGGATCAGCGTGGGTTGTCGAGCATTGGATTGCAGAGGAGTTTTGGAGCTTCGACATATTTGGGTCATCTTAGTCATAGGTTGCCGACTGCTGCATGTGAAGATTTTGGATCTGGTGGAGCTGCTTCAGATTTTGGGTTGTATCGGATGTTTGGTTGCCCAGTATTTGGTCACATCGAGGATGTGAGATTTGATCTGATTACACATTTAGGATTCAGAGGCTCGTTTGGTTATCGGTTGGGAGACTCTAATTTTGTTCTGAGCAGGTATGTTACATTTGACTCTCAGCAGGTGGAGAGTGTTGATCAGATCATTAGGATATCACAGCAAGTGGAGGGTGATGCTACTCCACGTTTGGTGGAGATTACTCCACATACTCCAGATCATACTGTATTATTTGGGATTCCAGCTGAGGTGACACAATTTGGGGATCATTTGGATTTGGATGTAGATGGTGAGTTGGTTGATTCGAGTACAGTTGGTCGACATAGTTTCAATTTGGATATGGTCGTTTGTTAATCTCAGGTGAAGGTGTTTAGTTTGTTTTATTTTGGGGCAATTGGGAGAGCTATCAGTTGCAGATTCGTTGGTGATGCTGAAGAAGGGTTATGAACTCTTCTATTTGATTGAGGATCTTTGGAGGCTATTTGGGGAACTACGTGAAGGCTTGATTCCTTGGTCAAGAGGATACATAGGCAGTCATTTTATAATGCAACCGATTTGGTGAGTTGATGCCAACTTTTGGAGAGTGATCACATTCTCATTTGGGTCTCGACTTGTTGTGGATTGAGTCCGTTGTCGTGAATTTGTTTCACTTCGTGCTGGACACAACAAGTGGGACATTTGATTTGGTTGGTGTCAGCTTAGTTTTGGGAAAATTTTACCGAGGTGGAGAATTGTAGAAACGACAAAAACATTGGAGAACATCAGGAAAAATGGAGCTGATAGATATTCGGGTGCTCTCCGGTCGACCGCGAGCTTTGGCACGGTCGACCGGCAATGTACACGACTTAGTACAGATTTTGGATTTTTGGCTGGTCGACCGTGACGATTTCGGCAGTCGACTGCAATGATTTTATCGGTCGACCGCGAGACACTGTAATTGAATTTTGGGTTCTGCCGTTCTGTTCGGTCGACCGCGGTGTCAAGTGCGGTCGATCGCGATTCGGGTTTGGGCCTGATTGCGGTTTCCTGTTCTGTTTGGGATTACTGTTTGATATAAATAGCAACCACGTTTTAGGGTTTCTTTGGCGCAGTCAAAGGGATTGAAGTGGGGATATTTGGAGCACAGAAAAGATGTATTTTCTGAGTTATTGGTTAGAGTTTTGTTTGGAGAGAATTAGAGATTTGATGGTGAGATTAATTGGTGAGTTCTAGTGATTTATAATATCAGATTGTACTCTTCTTTTCTATTAGTGAAAACATCATCCCTTTCTTACCCCGTGGACGTAGGCAACTTGCCTAACCATGTTAAAATTGATTGTTTGTGTTTGTGACATTACTTTGGTTTGTTTGGCCTTCTCTTGACGTTTGGTTTGATTCCTCGAAGCACATCGATTTTAGCTTCTGCGCACAACAAGTGGTATCAGAGCACAACATGTTGAATACTAAGTGCAGATGTTTCACACTTTAGCGGAGTTAGAAATTACCTAATTGACTGAGTCGATTTGCGAAATTACCTATTTTAATTAGTCCAATTGTAGAACCTGGGTAACACCGTGGGTCCGTGAAATCAATATAATACAGAATTATAAAACGTTCATTTTGGATTTGCTGTAAAAAGTTGCGAACATTTTATTATCCAAAGCGGCCATTTTAAAATTTGATAGAATAGCAACCAGTGCTAAAATATATCCACTGTCAAATCAAGAGTTAGCAAGTCTAAATCATGATTTGGCAACTTAAATCTGAATTAGTCCAACGCGTCGCTTTCTGTCGTTATTCATTTGTAGAGAGTTCATTTTAGCTTGTGCACTTCGTCTACGTTAGTAGATGACGCCCGACGGTAACGATTGATACTTGTAGGACAAAATAATAGTCATATTGTCAATCTTCTCCCTTTGTATCTCCCTATGTTGCTGTTGTCTTATTCTCACCGCAAGTAACGCCTAATTGCGTGTATGAATTATAAAATTTACTCGAAATGAACTGAAAAATTGTATTAATTATACTATATCTTTAACATAAGACCATTTTCTTCTATTTTGGCATTCTAGTGCATGCTGAAATTACTATTAAGTCCTCCATTTTTTTAATAAATTGTTTAAAGTTAATCTCTCAAATAATTGGAATTGCTATTAGACTTCAGACCCCTGCAAGACTACAAGTTGCTTCAACTAGCATTCAAGAGTAGCGAAAGCTTGACAGAAGAGCTGGAAGACCAAATAGCAATTTCAATAGTTGACGGACTAATTTTAAAATATTAAAAGATTTAAGGGACTAATAGCCCAAATTTGAAGAATACAACATAAGATCAATTATTGGTACTATTGTTTATTTTAATAAAAACCACCTTTTAGCTCGTGTATCAAATTTTCATACAATTTAGAAATGCCCTCGCACTTTGAAATTCAAAATAAACATCTTTGCACCTGCAAAAAATAAAAATAAAATTTGCCCAACACTTGAAATAATCAACTTAATTGCTCTCACTTTGCAAAAATCAAACTGAAATGCCATTAAATTTTGTGTCATGCATAGATCGTGTGCACTGAACCACTGGTTTTATAATAAGGAAACCAATTTATGTTTCTAGTTGTCACAATTATGTTTCTAATTCTTCCGTCTATAATTATCATAAATGTACCTCAAATAGGAAAGAGAGGTAATCTCTGCTTATCAATAATAATAATCGCGGCACCATATTTCTTCACCACTAGTGAGGAGGGCACGTGTCTTCTCTTTATAGTTGTTGCACAAATGAAGTATACGGCTAGGGAGATAGATATATGGAGAGACGTACAAAGTTTGGTGTAGCTCCCGGCATGCACACGGATTTTCAAAATATTTTTCGGCATTTGTTCCAAAAACAATTGAAAATAGGGAGAGTTAGTTGCATCTGAACAAATGAAACACCCACGACCTACACAAGTCACAAACAAATGTGTTAGATTTAGAAAATTGAAGGAACTTGATTGAATCTTCTCTTGTTCTTAAAAAGTGGCTAGCTCTCACGCTCAGCTAAGGAAATGAATATAGTGATATGATTACCGATTAGAAATTATCTTTTTATCTAAAAAATTTGAGTCAGAGTAGGAGCTTGTTAGAATTACCTTTTAATTAGGAAAGTTTGAGTGCATTAGGTATCACTTTTTATGAGGATAGTTTGATTCCAGTAAGAATTCTTTTTAGGGGTTTTTGTTTTTGGGCCCTTTTGTTTACTCCATTTTATCTTTAAACCCACCCATTATTATTTGTATCTCTAAGCCCAACTTTCTTTTTTTATTTATTTTTAAATCCAAACTTCAAAATACAATACTTTCAGCACTTATATTTATTCAGAATCAAGGTAAAAACCCCAAAATACCCATTTCCCCATATAAACCAGTATCTCTCCTCAAAATCCCCTTTTCACCTTAGCCCTAAATTAAAAAAACGAAAGCCCCTTGCCTCCGTCGCCCGTCTCCAGCCACCGTGACCCGTCTCCAGCCAGCATCGATGTCGTTGTTGCTCCGTCGCTTCGTTTCCGTCCCAGATCTCGCCATCAACTTCTTAGTTCGATCTTGCCGTCGACCTCTTAGTTCGATCTCGCCGTCGACCTCTTAGTTCGATCCCACCGCCGTCGACCTCTTAGTTCGACCGTCCCAGACCATCGCCCTCAGCCGCTGTCGACCTCTTAGTTCGATCTCTCCGTCGACCTCTTAGTTCGACCGTCCCAGATCATCGCCCGCAGCCGCTGTCGATCTCTTAGTTCGATCTTGCCGTCGACCTCTTAGTTCGATCCCGCCCACTGCTGATGCATCTTGCAGTCGACGCTGTCGCTCGTCCCACTCATCATTATTGTCGAACTCGTCGTTTGAGGTACTGATTAGCACGAGCATTGGCTGGGTTGTCGTCGATCTTTTTCATTGTTGGTTTTGATATTTGGATATTGACTACATGGATAATTATTGGCTCTTAAACTCAACAATTTTAGCTTAGTTGTAGTGCTTATATTGTTTTGAATTCATGATTTTATAACTGAGGAATGATATTGGTTTTCTTACGTTTTTTAGAATTCATAATTTATTGTGTATAGTTGTTATTTATGCAATATATTCAGTCACAATTCTGGATTTTAAAAGTCTGTTATTGTACATATGTTAACATTTGATACAAAAGCTGTATTTGTTAACAATTGATATAAAAATATTACCGAAAGAAAAGGAAATGAAAAAAATGTTGCTAGATATTCGAGAATTGAGATTGTCAGTTACAATTTTGAAATCATAGGCTTTGAAATTTGTTTTAATGAAGGAATTATGTGTAATATTGATAGACAACTAAAGTTGCTTTATGTTTTATGGTTGCAAAAAATTCGATATCATGGCTTTTGTATGAATTCCATCTAGTGTTGGGTACTTCCGGAACCTTATTCAAAATCAAATTGGTAGAAGATCAACGAACTGCCCTCCGAGATACTCTATTTTATGGGTATTTAGATATTCCAGATCTTCCAATGCAACCAGTTATAGTTGATTGTTTGTCGGGAGTATTTAATGTTGAAAAAAAAGAGTTTCAAAATTGGAGGAAAATTGACCTCCTTTGGTGTTGAAGAAGTTGGGAGAATTACGGGTCTTCCAATGGGAGGATCTATAGTAGACACGCGGTTTCATAGAAGTGATCGCGATATAATCTACAAGCTTGTGCTTTCATATAGTACTAAGGTTAAAATTGAAGAAGATATGAAGCGCGTGACTAGAAGAGGTAAGAAGAAAAGTGATGAGGGTAAGAGGTCGATTGTGTGTGCTAGAAGAGATAGGATGGGTAAACTTATCAAGCAGATGGCCGAGCTTAAAGATCCTCTTTTGCCACAGATGCTCGTGGATTTCATTATAGGCTTCATATTATGCCCTCAAGCCAGTATGTGTTGTCCCTTATTTGAATTTAGATATGCTGAGAAATTGGGCACTCTTAAGGAGTATAATTAGGCTAAATTAGTATACAATGTGTTGTGTTCTGAGATGGATAAGGCTAAGAAAACCATCACTAAGAGGTTTGAGGGAAATCGATCTAGAGGTGGTATATATAGGGGGTTTTGCCTTAGTTTTGGTGGTAAGTTAACCTTTACTATATTTTTATGTCATTCTCCATTGCATATATGTATGTCATTTAGTCATGTTTATTGTTGAGCTAAAATTTTCATTTTCTCACAGATTTGGTTTTATGAGCTTGTGGGAAAATTAAGTCTTCACATAGGAGCAGAATCCCTACCACTCATCCTTAGCTTCTACAAGGGTTTAAGATCTTTGCGAAGGAGTGTAGTTCAAGATTTAATTAGATATCCGGATAATTTTAGAAAGCATGTTATCGAGTCGAGGGCTCATAAATTTGAAAAGAGAAAAACGGCAACTACATCCACTACAACTGAATCTGGCCCTACAAGATTGAAGAGAGAGAGAGAGGTATATATATATATATATATATATATATATATATTATTCCATGTTAATTAATTGCTCCCAATGCTTTTACAAAATTATTTTTATTTGATGTTCTTCCCCATATTGAACTTTACTTGGGTTATTTATATGTAGGTAATCACCAAAGCTGAGTTGGATTAGTTCATACTTGAAAAAAAATGGAATTAGACATTCTCTTGAAGATAAGGAGGGACAAATTTGGTGAGGAAGAGGATGTCGATAGTGACGAAGGAGATGAGGATGACGGGGATGATGGGAATGATAGTGATGGCGGTGATGAGGATAAGGGGATTGAGGAGGGGGATGATGAGGGGAATGTGGAGGATGATGAGGGAAACAATGAGGGGAACAAGGATAATGAGGAGGGGGTGATGAGGGGAATGAGGAGGATGAGGTGGGAGTTGATGAGGGGAATGGTGGGAATGATGGAGATATGGATGAGGATGTCGGCGGGGATGCGGAGGTTGGTGAAGATGTTGATAGATTGAATATAGGTAAAGATGTGGTGGGGATGGTGGTAATGATCAAGTGGGCATGGATTCAATGGAAGTGGATGATAACGCCTTTGTTCTAAGCCCACGTGATATTGGGTTGATTGAAGACATGAGTAAAACCCCTTCCATCAAAAGAACAGTTCTCTCGAGATCTCGACACGCTGGACTATCAATGTGTTCTCCCTTTGTTCCGCTTTTTAATAGAAAAGGAGTACCAAATTATCCGGGAAGGAAGGAAGTAAGGAACGTCGAGAGAGAACTGCTAGATAACTTTTGGAAGGAGAAGAATATGACCGCGTAAGTGTATTCTGAATGATCTACTTTTCAGTTTGTATTAAGTTTTTACATAAATACATGTTATAAATTTATTTCATATGTAGTAAGACATTAGTGTGGTCATCTAGATATGCGTTGATAATACGTAAGGATTTATTAGAATTGCTTAAAGGAGAGGTAATTAGTTGCGACGTAAGTATCTATACTTTTCATGCTTCACACAATGCACGTGTAATATATAACACTAACACAATTTTGAGTGTCACATCTGAATTCTTCACTTTTTATATGTGATTAAAGGTAAAGATACTACAGACATAAAAACATTGTTAGGAAACTGGAACTGAAGCAAAGCAGTTGTCCATATTTTGAATCTGATAGAGTGCTTGGAATTGAATAACTAATTTGGAAAACATTGTTAGGAAACTGGAACTGAAGCAAAGCAGTTGTCCATATTTTTTATTTCTTAAGTTAGAAATAGACACTTTGTCAACTATTAGTTGGTAAAAGATCAATTGAAACTCTTCATAAACTTTATATGATTTCAAATGAAAAGGAAAGAGTTGTCATTCTCTGTCGTAATAACCAAGCTTAACTAGCATTTTACCTCAGAGTCGCTCCTATCTAGAGCTTCTAAAAAAACAGTTAAGACGAATAGTAAGGGACTCTGGGAGTAATTATTTACACAATGCATGTGTAGTATACAACACTAACATTTACAATTATATTATCTGCATTCCAGGTTATAGCCTCCTATTTGTGCTTATAAATAGGTTGATGGAGACGCGTCCAAACTATGCAAAGGACATACACATATGTAGTCTATGCGTAACTGTAAGTAGAAATCCAATCTGAGATTATAAGTATTATTCATAAGGTATATTGAATACTTAATCTTAACTTTCTTTGTTTTTTTAGAGATGCATCAATGAAAATAACCCGTCGAGTGTGGATCGAATGTTTAAGCCAATAACGACTACTCAATTCTATGAACTTGATAAGATTATTTTCCCACTCCTAACTTCATTTCATTGGCATATGTTGGTATTCTCTGTAAAGGATAAAAGATTTTATCATTATTCTTCTCTACGCAGATATATGTCCGATGCTAGTGATTTTAGAGTGAAGCTTATTTCTACCATTCCCGATGCTTGGAATTTGGACATTACTTCTTATCAGGAGGTAGAAAGTGTTGACGTACCTCAACAACGTGGGTTAGTATATTCGACTTATTCATTTGTTGTTATTTCATATGTGCTAATACATAGAAACTATATAATTACGGGCCAAGAGTGTTATATTGATATTGCAAACATTTGAACTTGCAGTAGCTTGGATTACGGGGTGTTCTTGATGGCGTACATGTTTAGCCTTGTTTTCGATTAACCAATTTTAATTAACCAATAGGATTGTGCAAGACATAGAGCTCGTATCGTTGCTCTATTTCTATCTGAAGGTATATTTTCTATAAGTGTAATGTTCATTGAACCACTTATATTCAGTCTATTGCTCTATTATTCTTTTGATCCGGTTATATTTTGATTCAGAAGACAAATGTGATCCTCAAGACTAATTCCCCGGATACTAGATACCAAATATGATATCAATAGTTAACCAAGTGTAAACATATGTTTGGAAATTAATTTGTAAAGTATTTGTATTAATGTATGTTTGTCAGTATGAACATATGTTTGTCATTATGAAACCTATGGGACTGCTGTTGGAATATAGCTTGTTATGCAAGTTGTATATAGTTTGTTTGTCATTATGAAACATATGTTTGTATGAACGTTGTATATAGTTTGTCAATTGCATTCTTTGGTTATATTACTGTTGTTATGTGGCTTCTATGGTAGATTTAATGATAGATCGATAGATTTGATGATAGATAGATAGATTTGTATGAATGTTATATTGTAAGTATATCACGTTATTCAGTAAGTATAGCACGTTATTCAGTAAGTATAGCATGTTATTCAATAAGTATAATACATTAACCTATAAGTATAGCACATTAACCTGTAAGTATAGCACGTTATACTATAAGTATAGCATATTATACTGTGAGTATAGGATGTTATTCAGTAAGTATAGTACGTTATTTAGTAAGTATAGCACGTTAATATGTAAGTATAACATATTATACTATAAGTATATCACGTTATACTGTAAGTATAGCACGTTATACTATAAGTATAGCACATTATTCAGTAAGTATAGCACGTTATTCAGTAAGTTACTGTAAGTATAGTATGTTATTTAGTAAGAATAGCACGTTATTCAGTAAGTATAACACGTTATACAGTAAGTATATCACGATATCCTGTAAGTATAGCACATTAGCATGTAAGTATAGCACGTTATAAGGTAAGTATAACACGTTATTCGGGTAAGTATAGCACGTTATACAATAAGTATAGCACGTTATTCAGTAAGTATAACATGTTATATTATAAGTATAGCACGTTATTCAGTAAGTATAGCATATTAAACTATAAGTATAACACATTAATCTGTAAGTATAGCATGTTAACCTATAAGTGTAGCACGTTAGCTTGTAAGTATAGCACGTTATTCAGTAAGTATAACACGTTATACAGTAAGTATAACACGATAACAAACACATATCCTACATCCAAAATTGTAGCTTGTCTTACATCCAAAAGTATAGCATGTCTTACATCCAAAATTATAGCATGTCTTACATCCAAAATTTTTGCTCATCTTACATCCAAAAGTATAGCGCAGAATATATCTAGTCTGCAATAGGTTGTCTACATATTCTACGGTTGTGACCATACTGTTGACATCTACTATATTTTAACTCTTTGCCCGGATTCAATTCTGAAAGAATGCGCTTTGTCCTTGATCTTTCACGAAGAATTGATGTTGTCGGTGGCTAAATCACCATATTTTTATCATCTATATATGGCTTGTCATCGTCAGAAATTGGGTATATCAGAAAGGAGTAGCATTTGCGGTATGTCTCCACACTAAAATAGTGGGAAATATAGGAGTAAAGGGTGTCGTTATTCTGTCGAATAACTGTCGCCGCATGTTTTCAAGGTAGCCTGATAACTTACCATTCACGACAAGTGCATGTGCGTTCATTCAAATCTACTTCAATGGTAGGAAAATCATACACCTCGTACCTTGCTGTAGTAGAAGGAATTACAGAAAGACAACGTGATTAGTCATTGATATGAATAAGGTGCTCTTCTATAGTAGGAACAAATGTTGTGGTCCACTTGTGGGATGCCTCCCGCATTTCAAAACTCATCCTCATCATTTTCTTTCGAATATTATCAATTATTTGTGTAATTGGCAAATAACGAGCTTCTTTGATCCAAGAATTGAATAAGTCCGCTACGTTTGATGTCAACCATCCATATCTACATGCATTTTAAATTAATAGTAAGTATAGCAAGAACATATATCTCAAAGATTTGTATTTAAAATTTTGTATAAATTTAAAAGTTAACCTCTTCCCAGGGAAATAACAATTAGCCCAATTTTTTGGACTCATCCTCAACATTTCGTTATAGGCGATCTCTGATTTATTCCGTACCTCATTGCATTCATTGTTATAGGAACGAGAAGTGTATGCATAAGCAGCCCTCTTCATAATTTTTACACATTCATCTCGTAAAGGTGGTGTAATGCATTTTTTCGATAAGTTATTCTTAAAATTAGCCAAAAGATGATGAATACTATAAGAGTGATGTGACCATGGAAAGTATTTCTTCTTGGAATTCTGAAGTCCTTTGTCCCTATCGGAGATTAACACAAGTTTATCATCTGGAGTATATGGATCTTCATCGTTGAAGAGAATGTCTCGAATGCATTCCAAAAACCATTCCCAATTACTCTCATTCTCTGTCCCGCATATGCAAATTGCTACGAGAAACATACCTCCATCTCCATTTAGAGAAGTTACGATAAGTAAGGTTCCTTTATACCTATAAAAGAAAAGAACAATCATGAATCAAAGTATAATATTTTACTATGAAGTGGTACATTAATGCAAGTTTTGATAAGATTGAACTCTATCATACTACCTATCAAAAAGATGTGTACCATCCAAGAACAAGATTGGCCTACATCCCTCCATAAACCCCTTCCAACAAGCATAATAAGACACAAATACTCGTGTAAATCTTCCATCTTCATGCTCTAAATGAACAATTGATCTCGGATTAGTTTCTATAATTTTATCCTTATACTATCGGAGTTGGTCATATGATAATTTAGTATCACCATACAATTCATGTTGAGCTAGCTCTTTTTCCTACCAAATTCTATGATAAGGGATGTCCAAACCAAATTCCATTTTAACCTTCTTCTGAAATCAATTGGGCGATAAGTGGGTTGTTCCTTCAATATGGTCTTGAGATGATTAGCATTCCACTTACGAGATGCCCGGTGATATCCTTCTTTTCCTATGCCTCCTCCCAAGCAACTATAAGAAATACAGATTTTTTTCACATAGAATCAATCACTATCTCTACGACGGGTGCAATGAACTATCCATTCGCACTTTGCGGCATTACATTTTGCTGTCACTCTTTTGCATTTATTTTTTACAAATTCAAAGTTAAATCCTTGTGCAATAGAGTAATTACTTATACTCCACCGACAATGCTCAACATCATCAAAGTCTTGACCTACACTTCTAATAGCATTGTGTCATGCAATAGGAATCATACTAGAGCTCCCAACTTCCTGAGATATATTTTGTGAAGACGATGGATTTTGTGAATGAGAAACATGTTCGTCACTGGAGGGAATATACGGATTACTGCATAGAAAAATGTACAAGAGTTAAGAAAGTGATAATGTTAAAGTATGAAACTATAACAAAAGTGAAAATTACCTTATATGGATATTATTAGCTTGTATCCCAAATAATATTTCTCGATTCATCTCAACGTTCATGACAACAATATTCTCTTTGCAACTTCGATGTACATTGATCATTATTAAGACATCATTATCATCACATACACGCACATAAATTTCTTGTGTGTGGGGTACTTTGTAATTCAACTATATCGTGTTTGTACTACAAGCAATTACGCTTTGCACTGCAACCGCCAAATCTTTGTAACTCCCGTTGACATTTAATTTTAAGAAGTGATTGTTTCCTCTAAAATCTGTCAATGCATAATACAATTATTCATCAATCTATATTTGTCACCAAAAATAAACAAATTTAGGAAAAATTTCATCAAAGATAGACATCAAAAATCAATACAACTAAAATACTACTATATGTTAACGTGCTATACTTACAGTTTAACGTGCTATACTTACAAGATGATGTGTTATACTTACTGAATAACGTGCTATACTTACAGGATAACGTGCTATACTTATAGTTTAACATGCTATTGTAGGCAATAAAAATTACCTTTAATCCTTATCGAAGAAGTTCAAAACAAAACTGCTAAAACCTCGTCCGAAATAGCAAAAAGGGGAAAAACGCAGATATCTCCCAAACCGTAAGGAATTTGGCGAAACAGAGGAAGTGAACCGAAGCCTTCGGCTCGGTTCGGATGGCCTCGTCTCGTCGAGATAGGCAATTTTCATATGTAATTCGTCCAATTCCGACTTACGGTTTGAAAGTTACGACCTATTCTTCGATCCATGCTCTAGAGCTCGCCTAACGGCTTGAAGCTCGCCTGCAGACTCCAGATCCGCCTGCAGACTCCAGATCCGCCAGCGGTCCCAGATCCGCCTGCAGTCCCAGATCCGCCTGCAGACTCCAGATCCGCCTGCAGACTCCAGATCCGCCTGCAGTCCCAGATCCGCCTGCAGACTCCAGATCCGCCTGCAGTCCCAGATCCGCCTGCAGACTCCAGATCCGCCTGCAGTCCCTGATCCGCCTGCAGACTCCAGATCCGCCTGCAGACTCCAGATCCGCCTGCAGACCCAGGCCCGACTGCAGACTCGCCAGCTCATCGTCAACTACCCACTTGGAGTATGGGAACAGTCACATCAGTGGTCAGATCCCCTGTTTCGAGAGAGGAAGCATGGCGTTCCTCACCTAAGTACTAGGTACAGCCAGGGACAGCTACAAGAATAGGGTGGCTGGCTCCCTCACCTCTACTAGTGGTCAAATCCCACAAATCAAGGGATGGCCCATGCCATCCTTTGCCTATTTATACCCACCTTCAGCCAGCATGAAGAAAAAGGAGAAAAAGGAGAAAAGGGGAGATCTGCCCAGTTTAAAGGATATTGGCCGTTGCATATTCTGCGGGCTAATCTCCCAAAGGTTGAACCTTGGCTCTTTTGCTAAAGGATCCCTCATCTGAAGAGACTCGTCGGAACCCTCTGACTTGAGGCTCTCGGGTAGACTCAAACCCACTCACACCGGACCTTCTACTGCGTACTGAAGCTCCGGCAGCAACTTCGATCAGATCGTCCAAGGGAAGCAGACTCGGCACAAGCACCGAGCGAAGCGTCCTATCGCTACCGAGGAACCCACGTTAAACAAGGAGGGCCTTCCCTCCGCTTCTGTTGTAAACATTTGATTATTAGTTTGTAATAAGCTTTCTTATAAATACAAACGAAGTTCCCTGTTTTCGGGAGATCAAAATTTACACCTACAGAAGATGGCGACCACAGTGGGAGAATCCGTTCATTCAGATGAATTGGTGGTGGCGCAGTCTGACGGAGTTGCTGCAGGGACTACTGTTGAGTCCCTGGTAATTAAGTTCGAGGGGTACTTGCAATCATCCTCCTCTAGCGGCAATGCATCTCGCAAGTGCGGCAGAGTCGTGCGGGTGACCCAGCCCCAAGAGGCCGAGGCAACCAAGCCTGAGGGATCTACCCAAGCCGAGGCAGGGGGTTCTTTTCCCCCCGAACTAGTTGAGGCCGAGCCGAGATTCGAGAATGCAGGTCTAGGGGCTGCTGGATGGGTCGATGAACGATCCTCGCAGACCCCTGTGCAAGAGGAATCAACCATCCGTGTCGACGCAGACCACGCCTCCGCCGTCGACATGAACGCTCCTCGTTCAAAAAGATCCAAACAGCGGCGACGAAAAGCTCTCGCTCATCTCGAGGCACAATCCCTCATCCCCCACGACAGCCTGAATTATTATTCAGGCTTGAGAGGAATCAACTTCTTGAGTCAGGTTCCCGGTTTCGGCGAACCGCTCAAATCAGGCGAGCCTACCAGTTTAGGCGAGCCCATCTCTTTGAGCCAGGTTCCCAGTTTTGGCGAACCGCTCAAATCAGGCGAGCCTAACGGTTTAGGCGAGCCCAACCTCTTGAGCCAGGTTTCCATTTTTGGCGAACCGCTCAAATCGGGCAAACCTAGCAGTTTAGGCGAGCCCCACTCTGTGAGCAAGGTGCTCGATTTTGGCGAACCAAGGGCACCTGGCCAACTCTGCAGTTCAAGAGGGTTTCGTCAAACAAGCGGACTTCACCAAGCTCGCCTGACGGCCCGAGATCGCCAGAAAGGCGAAGCAACAGCTCGTCAGATAGGCACAGGCACACTGTACCAATCTCGCCTGACGGGCGAACCTCGCCAACACGCTCACGCCCAAATGGGGGTGGCCACTCCGTTTGCCTGCACGGGTCTGACGTCCGTCTCTGACTACGACGACGACGATTGCTCGGCAACGGCAACGTCGCAGACTTCAAGCTCAATCCGAGGCAGGCACGCGAGTGTGCACATGACCGACATCCCTGATGAGATGTCCAGGAGACTCAATGAGCAACAAGCAACCATCGACTCCCTGAAGGAGATGTTGGAGCAGCTCCTGAGCGAGAAGAAGAGGAAGAGAGAGAGGACTTTGTGGGCTTCGCATAAATCCTTGAAGCACAAAGAGCGCCTCCCTACTCCTTCTCGCTCCTCATCCGAGTCATCTAGAGGAGCGTCATCTTCGGGCCATAACCCAAGAGATAAGAGATTTGACGATCTCCAAAGTCAACTCGACGCCTTGAAGCTCCAGAAGCATGCGAACAAGCTGGGGGTTGTCAGACCGTACCCAATTGAATGGGATGCGGTCTCCTACCCGGCAAAGTTCGAGCCGCTGGACCTCCTGCAGTTCAATGGCAAGGGTTCTCCTACCCAGCACATTTTCTACTTCCAGGCGCAAACTGGACACATAGTGGGAAACGATCCCATTATGACGCGACTGTTCATTGGTACCCTCAAGGGGGTCGCTTTTGAATGGTTTCGCAGATTGGAGCCTGGGTCCATCTCCTGCTGGAAGGACATGGAAAGACTCTTCATGGCCAGATTCTTCGACGATGACACAGAAGTATCTATGGCCACCCTGCTAACTGTAAAGCAGAGGAAGACAGAGTCTGTGAATAGCTTTGTCAAGAGATTCAGAAACCGATCGCTACATCCCCGCGAACGAATTTCCGAGGCCACCCTCATTGAGATGTGCCGGAACAATATCTCCATCAGCGTTTTGTCCAATATGGGCGCTGTTGAAGCTCGCTCATGGAAAGACTTACTCCGCCAAGGAGAACAAGTCGAGAGCATGCTCAAGCTATTGGACGACGAAGAGCCGCGTGAATTTCGAGGAGATGACGACCAAGATGCCTTGGTAGTGGAGACCATTTCCTCATATCCTACGATATCCCCCGTCGATCCTTTTTAATAGGACGGCGGGCCCACATAGTCGCTCCAATCGCGACAATCTTGTCAAGTTAACACTACACCTCTGACAATCTCCCGTCAATCCTCTTCGATAGGACGGCGGGCCTACAAAGCTATCACGTTAACAATCACCACTGCTAGTTCTCTAACACTCCAACTGGTGCATGAGTTTAAACTGCTCCCTTAACACTCCGATAAGTACACGAGTATAAACTGCTTCTTCTAATCCTCCAACTGGTATAAGAGGTTAAACTATTCCCTACACTCCCATCTCTTTGAGCCAGGTTCCCAGTTTCGGCGAACCGCTCAAATCAGGCGAGCCTAACAGTTTAGGCGACCTCCACTTCTTGAGCTAGGTTCCCAGTTTCGGCGAACCGCTCAAATCAGGCGAGCCTAGCAGTTTAGGCGAGCTCCACTTCTCGAGCTGGGTTCCCAGTACGGACGAACCGCTCAAATCCGCCAGCCTAACAGTTTAGGCGAGCGCCGCTTCTTGAGCCAGGTTCCCGGTCATGGCGAACCGCTCAAATCCGCCAGCCTAACAGTTTAGGCGAGCGCCGCTTCTTGAGCCAGGTTCCCGGTCATGGCGAACCGCTCAAAACAGGCGAGACTATCAGTTCAGGTGGGCTGCATCCACCACCCACTTGGTCAAACCTTCAGATAGTTAGGACCAAAAGCCACAATCCCCCGCCAATCCTCTTCAATAGGATGGCGGGACCCCCAAATCTGTCACGTTAACAGTCACCTCTGACAAACCAACTTGCCAGTCCTCTTCAATAGGATGGCAAGTCCACAGGGTTGCTCAAATCGCAACAAACTCCCACTGTCACGTTAACACTATACCTCTGACGAAATCAACTTACCAATCCTCTTCAAAAGGATGGTAGGTCCTCAAAGTCGCTCTGATCGCGGCAATTCCTATCACGTTAACGATTACCTCTGATAGCCGACACCGTCATTCCCGCAAATGACGTTGTCCGATCAGTCGTCATACTCATACGTCCCTGAACGATTTGATTCTCCCAACACCGTCTTTCCCATAAAAGGCGTTGTTGTTTGATAGTGGCCTACCATGCGATGTGCTACTATTTTAGGGTTCGTCTTTGCCTCAAGAGAAGACAGATTGGGTTCGTCTTTGCCCCAAGAAAAGACAGATTGGGTTCGTCTTTGCCCCAAGAGAAGACAGATTGGGTTCGTCTTAGACCCCAAGAGAAGACAAGCTTCTCCTCTTTACTCCAACTGGTGCATGAGTCTAAACTGCTCCTACCCTCCAACTGGTATACGAGGTTAAACTGCTCCCTACAATCTTAATCCAAACGCCTCGAAAGGCTAAGGATAGAGGAGAAATTTTAGCATTACGCCTAAAAGACACTCCTCGACAACTTACCATGCTAAGGACAAGAGCATGGCTAGTCCAACTCAAACGGTGGTTGGTAAAGACAAATCAAGTCCGTTGATAGCTGAGGGTTTGCTCAAAATCCTAGAAGGCGATTACCAGCTGCGAGTGAAGAGGTCAACTTCACCGAGCTCGTTGGAGGGCTCCTCACTCCATCTGAGCGGTGATCACTTTACGGGTCTTCATATCCAAAGTGTTCCAGACCCCATGCGGCCTGATTCAGGTCTGAAAACTTTGGAGGGGGTTTTGTAGGTAATAAAAATTGCCTTTAATCCTTATCGAAGAAGTTCAGAACAAAACTGCTAAAACCTCGCCCGAAATAGCAAAAAGGGGAAAAACGCAGATATCTCCCAAACCGTAAGGAATTTGGCGAAACAGAGGAAGCGAACCGAAGCCTTTGGCTCGGTTCGGATGGCCTCGTCTCGTCGAGATAGGCGATTTTCATATGTAATTCGTCCAATTCCGACTTACGGTTTGAAAGTTACGACCTATTCTTCAATCCATGCTCTAGAGCTCGCCTAACGGCTTGAAGCTCGCCTGCAGACTCCAGATCCGCCTGCAGACTCCAGATCTGCCAGCGGTCCCAGATCCGCTTGCAGTCCCAGATCCGCCTGCAGACTCCAGATCCGCCTGCAGACTCCAGATCCGCCTACAGTCCCAGATCCGCCTGCAGACTCCAGATCCGCCTACAGACTCCAGATCCGCCTGCAGTCCCAGATCCGTCTGCAGACTCCAGATCCGCCTGCAGACTCCAGATCCGCCTGCAGACTCCAGATCCGCCTGCAGACCCAGGCCCGACTGTAGACTCGCCAGCTCATCGTCAACTACCCACTTGGAGTATGGGAACAGTCACATCAGTGGTCAGATCCCCTATTTCGAGGGAGGAAGCATGGCGTTCCTCACCTAAGTACTAGGTACAGCCAGGGATAGCTACAAGAATAGGGTGGCTGACTCCCTCACCTCTACTAGTGGTCAAATCCCACAAATCAAGGGATGGCCCATGCCATCCTTTGCCTATTTAAACCCACCTTCAGCCAGCATGAAGAAAAAGGAGAAAAAGGAGAAAATGGGAGATCTGCCCAGTTTAAAGGATATTGGCCGTTGCATATTCTGCGGGCTAATCTCCCAAAGGTTGAACCTTGGCTCTTTTGCTAAAGGCTCCCTTATCTGAAGATACTCGTCGGAACCCTCTGACTTGAGGCTCTCGGGTAGACTCGAACCCACTCACACCGGACCTTCTACTGCGTACTGAAGCTCCGGAAGCAACTTCGATCAGATCGTCCAAGGGAAGCAGACTCGGCACGAGCACCGAGCGAAGCGTCCTATCGCTACCGAGGAACCTACGTTAAACAAGGAGGGCCTTCCCTCCGCTTCTGTTGTAAACATTTGATTATTAGTTTGTAATAAGCTTTCTTATAAATACAAACGAAGTTCCCTGTTTTCGGGAGATCAAAATTTACACCTACAGCTATACTTACAGTTTAACGTACTATACTTACATGTTAATAAGCTATACTTACAGGATAATGTGCTATATTTACAGGTTAATGTGTTATACTTACAGGTTACGTGCTATACTTACAATTCTTGTATTTCATGCTATCCTTGTTATACTTACTGAATAACGTGTTATACTTACATGATAACGTGCTATACTTACAGTTTAACATGCTATACTTACAGTTTAACGTACTATACTTACATGTTAGCAAGCTATACTTGCAGGATAACGTGCTATATTTACAGATTAATGTGCTATACTTACAGGTTACGTGCTATACTTATAATTCTTGTATTTCATGCTATCCTTACAGGTTATCATTCTATACTAATATCAAATTCAACTAAAATTTCATCAATTATAACAAATTCAACTAATAACAAATTTAACTATTTTTATGAATTCATAAATAATATTAAGAAATTAGTGTGAAATAATAATGTGAAATTAATAGGTGATTAATTACAATACCTCATTTAACTAACATTTTATTAAAAATAACAAATTTAAAAAAAATTATGAACTCATTTAACTAACAACATCAAATAATTTTCATGCATAAAATGGGAAATTAATGCTATAAACTAAGTAGTTGAGAAAATTGAAAATTTGTACTTTCAAATGCTAAGAAAGTTGGTGAGGATTAATTGTTGGGTTATAAGGGAGTGTAATAATCTATTAATGGAGTGAAAGAAAGGGAGAGTGGGGGGGGGGGTGATATTCATGTCGGTTTGTCATCCTTTCCCGTGTTTCTCTCTCTCCATTTTTCTTTATTTTTTTTGAAAAGGGGCCCCACTTAATGAAGGTTATAACGGGAATTTAAGAAAAATATTTAGGGGGACCCCATATGAAAGTATTGTATTTTGAGGATCGAGTTTAAAGATAAATATAAAAAGAGAGTTGGGCTTAAAGATACAAGTAATAATACTTGGGTTTAAAGATAAAGTAGAGTAAATAAATAGGCCCAAAAATAAAAAACCCTTATTTTTATTTGGAAAGTTTGATTAAGAAAGTTTTCGTTATAGTAGGAATTCTCTTGAGGCTATGTATATGGTCACTCCTAGCTAGGTTTTTTCTATCTTTATTTTTGTGAAAAATATTATAGAAGACATTGGTCTTAAAGTTATTGAAGTTCAATAGACTCCTGGTATTCGGTCTTGGGTTTATTCGGTTATTTCATCGGGTTTCTAGGATTCGCTCTTAGATTTCTTGGGCTATTAGATCACTTTGTCGATGATCTGATAGAGGTTTCACACACTCTTTGTCGACTGACGTGAAATCAAATTAGGGTTCTTATCAGATAGGAAATTTATTAAGCTCTAACATTGGACTAGAAATTTATATATTAAAGTAGAACTTTCTAACATTGGACTAGAGATCTATATATTAAAGTAGAACTTTCTACATCCATATATTTAAGCAGAATTGCCGGATGTTTCGGTCACAGTAACTTAAAAAGTTTTTGTGCATTTGTTTTACTTTTACATAAAGACATTTCGGCTTTTGACACTTAAGTTATATATAAATTAGTCTCTGCAAGACCAATGCCTTTTCTTTTGTTATTCATATCGGACGAACTTACTCCGTGTACATACATACATAGAAATGTACTTAATGTTGGTGCATATTGTTCACGATAGTATTGATAATAGTGTTAGTAGTGGGTTTTTAGTCCCACATTGGCTGTGAGAACACACCTTACCCTCTTCTACTTGTATAAATATATGTGCACGCTTAATATTCAACTCAAGGTGAAATTTACTAAAAACTCTCTCTCTCTCTTACTTTAACATGGTACCAGAGCTAGGGTTTTTATTTCACTTTTAATAAAAAAAATTTAACGCTTCTGTATTCTTTTGCCAAATCTTGGCCTTGCTGCTTTGCAGTCGTTTAACATTTTTTTGCGTTCCTCTGTCATATTTTGACATTGCCGCTTTATGGCCTCTTAACGCATTTCGCGTTCTCGTTTAACCTTCGGGTTCTATTTTAATCTTTGGGGTTATATTTTAAACATTTATGTTCTATTTTAACAACATTACCGTTTCAAGATCATCTCTTGATCTTAATTTTACTGCATAGCGGTTTTTCAAGACCATCTCTCGGTCTCAAATTAACGGTATCGCCGTTTCAAGCCGTCTCTCAGCCTTAAACAAATGGTGTTGCTGTTTCACAGTCAGCAACGGCATCGCTGTTTTAATCCTTCTCGACGTCTCAACGTCTTAACATCGGCATTAATCCGTTGTAGGTCTCCAGCGTAAGCATCAGATCCAGCCGATCTTCGTGCCACATTGGTCGCCGGTTGCTTCTTTTTTTCTCTCAGATTTTATAGTCATGTATAATCTCCAGGTTCAAATTTAATCTTCGGGTTCTTACATTTTAACCTTTGGCTTTCTACATTAACTTCGGGTTCTCCTTTAAACATTCGGGTTTCGTTCAAGGATTATTATCTTGAACTTTGAATTGCTGCTATTATGGCCTCTTCACTGGCACCTACTTCTCAGGCTCGATTTAAACTCTTTTGCACCTATTGCAAGAAGGAGGGCCTCTCTTTGAGACATATTTCTAGCTTCATCCTGAGTTACGTTCCTCAGGAATTGGCCTTAGCCAACGATTCCCTCAGTCCCGATCCTCTAGTGCACCAGGATTATCGGTCAATGTTATGTCATCTACCACTTCAGACTCTACTATTCAAGCTATTGTAGATATTAGTCGTCAAATTATGGCTCTTCAGCATATCACCTCTCCATTTGCTGCAAAACTCTCTGATATTCACCGCCAAATTGAGGCTCTTCAAGCTATTGCAAATATTAGGCGTCAAATTACGGCCCTTCAGCATACCACCTCTCCATCTGCTGCACAACTCTCTGATATTCGCTATCAAATTGATGCTCTTCAGCATAGAGCCTCTACATCTACTACACAACTCTCTTGTATGCGTCTTCTTGGTTCTTCAGGCAACCCTTCGGTCTTTGGTATGAATGATCTCTGAATTTTTGACTCTGACTGTTTCTTTCATATGTCTCGTAATGCCTCCCTCTTATCTTTTTGTCTTCGCTTCCTCTTCTCTTCCCCCTATCTACACAGTTGCTGGACAACCTTTGTCTATCACTCAGTATGGCTCTATCACCCCACAAACTGACCTATCTGGTCGACTAACTCTTGGCCCCGTCTATGTGGCTCCTCAGTTGTGTTTGAATTTAATTTCTGTTAGCTCCTTATGTATGGATGACCTACTTATCTCATTTTCTTCTAATACTTGTATTGTGCAGGATCCATAGACAGGCAAAACTATTGAGGTTGATCAGAGGAGACACAAACTATATTTTATGGAATATCTTCACCTTCCAGAGTTCATATGTCTACGTTCTCTTGTTGCTTCTATAAGTCCAAAATCATCTACCTTGCTTCCTGCAGATTTGTGGCATAAACAACTTGGTCATGTGTCTCATAAAAGGCTGAAAAGTCTTATCCACTCAGGAGTACTTGGTCCCGTATCCTCTTATTCTCATATTGAGTCATGTACTGATTGTAAATTGGCTAAATTCGCTGCTCTATTATTTCCAACCAATACATATGTTTCCACTTTTTTATTTGATTTGGTCCATTCTGATATATGGGGGGGGAGGCAGCTCCTCTGTCTTCTTCATCTGGTTACTAATATTATGTTAGTTTTTTCGATAATTTTTCTCGTTATATATGAGTCTACCTACTTAAAAATTGCTCTGATGTACTTGTTGCTTATCAAGCCTTCACTGCGATGATCTTCACTCAGTGGCAAGCTCGTATTAAAGTTTTTTGTTCTGATTGTGCCAAAGAGTACCTATCCTTTATCATACGCTCTATCATGTCCTCTCATGGGACTATCTTTCAGCAGTCGTGTCCCTACACTCATGAGCAAAATAGTATCGCTGAATGCAAACATCATCATATTCTCGATACCGATCGATCCATACTCATTTCTTACTCTGTTCCTTATCATTTCTGGCCTGAGGTCATTTTCAGTGCTACTCATGCCATTAATATCACTCCATCTAGTTCTCTTTCCGGTGCTACTCCTCATAGTCGTGTTTATACGCATCCTCCCCATTATGATCTAGTCCGCGTTTTTGGTAGTCGTTGTTTCGTTCTTCTGTCATCTCACGAACGTGATAAATTATCTCCCAGACCTGTTCTCTATATCTATTTAGGAATTAGTTTAGAATATCGAGGTTATCATTGTTATGATCCCGCATCTCGTCAAGTTCATATATCTCGTCACATTCAGTTCGAAGAGGATTCTCCATTTTATTCTGCTTCCGATAATTTTAATTTCCTCCACACTACTGATCGTGCTTCTCCACTAGCTGCATCACCTACTTTCTTATCTCAGTTCTCCTTTCAAGATCTCCTTGAAATCTCTCCATCTCTAGTTGACTCTCCCTCACCCAAGCCTTCTCTTTCACCATCTGATCCCTATCCTGTAGACACAACACCCACTTCAGAAAATACTATTGACCTCCATACACCTGCGCTAGCATCTCCCCCGCCTGAGGTACCTCTTGCTTTTCGTCGAGGCAAATGCCCACGTGTTATGCCTGCACGGTATGCTTTGGTTACTTCCTATTCATCTATCTTTTATAATTTTTTTGCTGCCATTCATAATACAGTTGAGCCAAAGTCATTTCAAGAGGCTGTTCAATTTTCAGAGTGGTGACATGCTATGGCTGAGAAATTTCAGGCCTTTTAATAAACACATACCTGGAATGTTGTTCTCTGTTCCCCTGGCATCTCTTTAATTGGCAGTAAATGGGTTATATGATCAAGTATCATCTTGATGGCACCATTGAATGTTGGAAAGCTCGTTTAGTGGCTCGAGATTTTACTCAGCAATAAGGTATTGATTATGAGGAAACATTTACTCCTGTTGCTCAAATGCCCACCGTTCGTACTCTTCTTGCAGTCGCTGCTGCTCATCGTTGGTTGTTATACCAAATGGATGTCAAAAATGCTTTTCTCCATCCCTCTTTATCTGAGACAGTATATATGCAACCGCCTCTAGGATCCAATATTCCTCCGGGGATATGTATGTCTCCTTCACCGTGCTGTTTATTATCTCAAGTAGGCACCCCGCGCTTGGTTTGAGTGTTTTTGTGATGTCGTACTCAAGGCGGGATTTATGGAAAGTCATCAAGATACTTCTCTGTTTGTTCGCACTACATCGCTTGACAGAATTTTATACTCATCTATGTAGATGATATGATCATTACAGGTGATGGTGTGGCTGGTATACAGTACGTAAAATCTCAGTTGCAACAATAGTTCCATATGAAGGATCTTGGATCTCTTCGGTATTTTTTGATCTAAAAATTTCTCAAGGCCCGCGGGGTGTACTACTATCTTAACAGAAGTATCTCTCAGATATTCTATATCGAGCTGAGCTAACTGACGATGCAACTGTCGATACTCTACTCTAACAGAATGTTAAACTTCACTCTACTGATGGTGAGCCTCTATCTGATCCTACCCGATATCGACATCTTGTTGTCCAGTTGGTCTATCTATGCATCTCTGATATCTCTCATATTGTTAGCATTGTCAATCAATTTGTTAGTGCCCCATGTTCTGTACACTATGTTGCCTTATTATGGATTCTTCGGTATCTCCGGGGTACTAGCACTCGCTCTCTTTTGTTTTCTGCTACATCCAAGTTAGAGCTTTTATGCATATTCTGATGCTGATTGGGCTGGTGATCCCACTACTAGGAAGTCTACCACATGTTATTGTATATTTCTTGGTGATTCTCTAATTTTCTGGCAGAGTAAGAAACAAGATGTTGTTGCTCTTTCTAGCACTGAGGGAGAGTATCGTGCAATGTCCACAACAGGTAAAGAGATTATTCATCTTCGACGTCTTCTCAGTGATTTCAATATTTCTATTTTGACTCCTACTCCTCTATACTGTAATAATAAGAGTGACCATCCAAATTGTTAATAATCTAGTATTTCATGAGAGGACCAAACAGATTAAGATCGACGCTCATTTTGTCCGTCAACAAGTTATCAAGGATACCACAATTCTACTTCATCATGTGTCATCCGCCGACGAGCTTGCAGATTTCTTCACAAAGACCTTACATGTTCATCGGTTCCAGTTTCTTATGCGCAAACTCACTTTGTTTTGATCCAACATGAGTTTGAGGGGTGCAGTTGATAATAGTGCTGTTAATATTTTTAGTAGTGGGTTTTTAGTCCCACATTGATTGTGAGAACACACATCACCCTCCTTTACTTGTATAAATATATGTGCACACTCAATATTCAACTCAAGGGAAAATTTACCCAAGACTCTCTCTCTTACTTTAACACATACTCATCACTACACATATACAACACATATATAGATATATACCTAACTATATATACACATACGGTTACAAATACAAATGTGCTTAGTTAATCACTTGAATGGCTCCTCATTCCCACCGCAGAACATTATTATAAAAAGAATAAAATAAAAAAATAAAAAAAAATAAAAAAATAAAAAAATAATAAAATAGTAGCATTGAATGGTTACGATTTCTCAATGCATGAAATTTATGCAAGCATTCCCATCATTTAAAAACTCAAAGGGATATTATCTATTTCTCTGAAAAATAAAATAAAATAAAAGATTCATCTTGAAAAAATGTATTTAGGCCCCAAAAAAATAAAGGGGTTGTGCCCTAGCCCCCCATATTTTTTCCCTTACGCTTTAACCCCAAAAGTCAAAAACAATTTGTGCAACCTCCTTTTCACACTCTACCAGAAAATCATTCCAAAAAAACCCGAAAATACCCCTTCCCTTATCTTCTTCTTCTTCTTCTCCTCTGTGGGTTTCTCTTCCTCCTCTCAATCTCCTCCCCCTCCTCCCCCTCCTCCCCTTCCCCCCTCCCTCTCCGAGTGGTGGTCCTCCACCGCCGCCCTCTACTTCGACCATACCCAACGCCAACCTCACTCGCAACCGGGACCTAATGTGCCTCTCCATCCAGCATGTCATCGCCGACTCCATCACATTTGGTCATCTAATCGAGTTTTTGGATCGATTTCTTAGACTGGGATCGAGAAATTCGATCTGGGTTAAATACCTATGCTTGAGATCATGAGATGGGTTTGTAAATTTTTTGGAGATTAGGAGATTTTTTTGTGGGTTTTGATTGGTTTTGTGTGTAGTTATTGAATCTGTTAGAAAGTTGTGATTTTGGTGGAAATTCAAATTGAGTTTGAGGGCGGGGCTGATGAGAGATTGAGGTCAAGATGGCAGAAGATGATGATGATTGAACTAAAATTTAGGCTTTTTGATGGTACTAATATAGGGCCTAGCAAATATGATCCTTCAACTACAGTTGGATCTTTGAAGCAGATCATATTGGATCAATGGCCCCAAGGTGAGATTTCTCTAGTTTTTTAATCTTTTATTGCTTGTGTTTGATGTGTAATTGGCAAACTTCTATTTCTTGAATTATTACTTTAGGCTCATATATATAGGTTGAATATGGCTATGCTTGAATTAGTATTATGATTTGTCAGGGGGAAAAAATAGAAGACAAGAAAAAGGAGCAAAAAGGAAAGAAACTGTTTACTTCTTGTTGTATTAGAACAATCTATAACTCTTTCCCTGCTTATCTGTATTTGATTGCTTGCTCATTTCTTTTAATTTGTTGCTTCACTCTGTAATTTGTTGGGTTAACAGTTTGTTATTCTTTGAAAAAATTGTCAAATCTAGCTATCAGAAAGTCTGATTTCTTTGCAAATGGTTGTCTATCTGGGGAACCATGATTTTCATAGGTGTTTCTTTCCTTAAAATTTTTATCAACCTGTTCTTTCTGAAAATAAAAGTTTCAGGATGTTAACTATCTTTCTATAACATTTTAAGTTCAATATATTGTCTGTGAAAATTTTCATGAATTCCAAAAGTTGTAAGATATGTTGTAATATAAAGCAAAACATATAACAAAATACAAAAGGAAAGCATCATGTGAAGTTAAAACTGAAACCGTCTTAGATTTGAAGCTAAAGTTGACACTTTAATACAAAGAGTCCTTTCAGACATCTTAGATTTGAAGCTAAAGTTGATACTCTAATTAGATTGCTTATTTTCTGCATTAGATGCTAACAAGGATGTATGCACATAGGATGACACAATGTTGGTCATTGGTTGGGAAACATGCGTAAAGATTATTGCTGCTGCAATCAGAACCAATGCATCTAGAGCAAATGGAATGCAAAAGACTATTCAGGCATATGTGTTAGACCCTAGAGGGGGGTGATTAGGGTCTTATGCTAATCTAATCCGATTTAATACCAATTAAAATTAATTAATAAGTTATCCTAGCAAGTATAAAATACAACAAGAATATAAGCTAGGATAAGCAATATGAACAACAACATATATCCTAACAAAGAGATATAGGCAATATGATATATGCAAGGATATGAAACTAATACAAGGGTAAACAATATGAACTAGATAGTGGATCATATAAATAATGAGCTAATGACAATGGCGACAAGAAATATAAACACAAGTATAAATAAACGCTAAAGCACACTCAAACACAAGATATGATCACGGTGTTCGGACCTTCCGTCCTACGTCTCCGCTCCCCACTCCCGGGGAGAAATCCACTATCACAACCGGGTTTTCTACGCTCACCCGAATAACGTTTACACCTCACAGTGTCGGTTTTCAATGCTCACCGAACAACGTCACTCCTCACACTCGGTTTTCTAGTTCACCGAAAACTTCACAACACACTCGGTTTTCTAGCTCACCGAAAACCTTACAATTTCACAATGTAACAATAAATGATTTGTTCTCTCATACAAGGGGAGAACTCAATGAAGCACAACTCAATGTTACAATCTCTCACAACCCTAATACACTATGTATGCAAATACAATAAGCTTAAGTGGGTGTGTGTAACAATGAGTAAAATCAAATCTAAACTCAAATAGCAAACTAGCAATAATAAGAATATGAAAATCAATAATAAAATTGCTAGAGAAAAGAGCTAGAAAACTTCTCAATAGATCAAGAGGTAGAAGGAGAATAGTTGGATGCCCAAACACCAATAGATGATCTCCTCAAGCTCTTGTGAAATTGATTTCTCAAACTCAAACTTCCAAATGCTTAAAAGCTTCTTAAACACACTTAAACCAAACTAAAACCCTTGTTAAAACTCTTTTAAACTTGGTTAAAAACTCTCTTGGATGATAGAAAATAGTTATGGCAAAGGGGTATATATAAGCTTGAAGAAACCAACCCCAAAAACCCTAAAAAACCATTAAAAACAAAAATCAGCAACTAGCCGTTACTGTGTAACGGTCGGCTACTATAGTAAATTCGGTCGACCGGTGCGGTCGACCGCAAGCCATATGCAAAGCTAGGGTTGAGCATGGTTCGGTTCAAACCGAAAAAACCAACCGAACCGATCCGAACCGACCCGAAAAAATTGGTTTTATGAGTAGAACGGTTCGGGTCGGTTTGAAAACTTTTTAACCCAAACCGACCCGAACCGACCGAATATAGTGCAATACTACCCATTCTGACCTCAAACCGTACACGACCTGTTCCCTAAAGAGTCAAAAACTCAAACCCTAAACTCATTTTCTAAATCATTATAGGTTAAAAACAATATCATTATATCAGTATTTAATGCTTCATAATCTCCTAGTTTGTTAATAATTTTTTTTCTTTAACACAGTTTGTTGTTTGATAAGAAGTTTGAAGAAGTTAGAACCGAACAAACCGAACCGAACCGCACCGAACCGACTTGTAACAGTTTGATTCGGTTTTGAATTATAGACGGTTCGGTTCAGTTGTTCAAATTTTGGTAAAAACCGAACCGAACTGACCGTTGCACACCCCTATGCAAAGCTGAGTAACGTCCAGAGACCGTGGCGATCGACCGCGGGTACTGTAGTAGTGCGTACTAGTTTTGTAAAATCAATTAAAAATAGTAAAACAGTTCCAAAAAATATGAAATTTTGTGGGAAGGTTCTAGACATGTATAATTACATGTTAGAGAAAGAATTTCTGAAAAATCATTTCCCAGTTGAGAGAAATAAATGTTTGAACACAGATTTATAGTTTCTAAAAAACTGCAGACATACACGATATTGGCACAGTAAATCAACTCCAAAAATAGTAAAATTTTGAGAGAAGTTTCTAAACATGTAGATAAATATGTCAAAGAAAGAATTTCTTGAATACTACTTCCCATTTATGAAAACTCATCTATTTTGTAAAACATGCACGAACATGTGCACGAACAAAAACAAGATTTTGTAAATTCCATTAAACATAACAAATCAATTCCAAACTTGATGAAACTTTGCAAAATATTTATAAACATGAAAACAAACATGTTACAAAAATAAATTTTCAATTTTTATTTCTCAATTGTGAAAACTCATTATTTTGTAAAAACATGCATGGATATGAATTTGTTAAGAACATGTTTTTGACAAAAAGAGTTTAAACGCATATTGAAACTTTATGACATGTCTTCATAAACATTATAACACATGAATATAAAGTAAACATGGTTAATAAAACAATATCACAAAGTTTTCTCAAAATAGCTCATTTTGTGAGAAAATCCAATATTGTGTGTGTATATGATATTGAGCTTAGAGTATTAAACACACATAATATAAAACCTAAACTAAGTTACCCAAACTAGATCTTGATCTTTAATAAGCTCTTCTTGGTAATCTCGCGGATGAAGCTTGAACTTGATCTTTAACTTTGAATTGCAAGGCTTCACTCCACTATTCCGCCAACCTCCATTGGATATCATCGTTGTAGCGCATATTCCATCTAACCTCCAACTACGTTGTTTGTCTATAAGAAATAAGAAAACACAAATACTAGACAAACAACATTAGTGGTAAATTATTTGTTAAACATCATCTGTTGACCCTATAGTTTTGATGATGATTTGTCAAACAATTTATTACTAATAAGTTTTCTAGTGTTTTGTGTTTATGCTCTCTTTTCAGGTATTTCAATACACGCTAATCAAGTGTTAAAGATTCAAGTTCATTTGCGTGGATTTACCTATAGTACACTTACATATATTGTATGATTATATCTAAGCTCAACATATGTACACTTAACACGTTTTCTGACGTTTTCTATCATATAAATAATTTTTCATCAAACGTTGTTACAATAACTTTTAATTCACGATGACAGCTCTTTCGTACTTTATTATATACATATAATACATGTACAATATACATATACATATTTACAAGTTCTATATCAACTTTCACTTTCATAAAAACAAAAACAAAAACAGGTTTTCTAAGCAGTTTTCAAAAACAGGTAGTTTTTACAAACAAAAATTGATTTTTCAAAAATTCCTTTTTAAACATGTTTATTTTATCATTTAGAAACTTTCCCCAAAGTTTCACTATTTTTGGATGTGATTTGATATTTTTAACGAATTTTCAAAACTGCCCTAAAACCTGCCTGTTTGCCTATATCAGTTTTCGGTCGACCGATCCGGTCGACCGACAGTGGTTTTCTGAGCTCATACTCGCGATCGACCGCACCGGTCGACCGAGAGAATTTTCGGTCGACCGAAAATGCCGTCGGTCGACCGCCAGCTCTAAACCCTGATTATCTGAGCTTTTGAGCTTAGCGGTCGACCGGACCGGTCGACCGTTAAAGTGTCAGAACCCTTGTAACGGCTAGTTTTTTTTATCTGTTTTCAAACTTGGTTTTTTGGTCTTTTAACTTATATTTTGCTGTTGTGTTGGGGTGCTATAAATACCCCATTGCTGTTTTTCCTCTATAAATCCAAGAAATCCAAGTTGTGTTTAACAAAGTGCTAAGTGTGTTTAAAGCTGTTTAAAGGGCTGATTTCATTAATCTGTTTTCAAGAGAAGTTTTCTTCTTCAACAAGAAGTGGCCTTCAAACTCTTTTGGGATCATCTTCTACTGTTCTTCTTGCTTGAGAAGTTTTCTAAACTCTTACATAACTTGTCATTTCATTTTTCATTCATATCTATTTAAATTTCATTCACTGTTATCACACACACATATTTGAGCTTAATATTTTCATACTATATAGTGTGGGTTGTGGGGTGTGATTTAGTGAGTGTGAGCTTCATTGTGTTCTCACTTGTTATTTGAGAACAAATCATTGTATTTAACTTTTATTTGTGAGAATCACTTGTAATACACTTGTACACCGAGAGAAGTGTGAGGAGAGAGAGACGGGGTCAAATCCAATAGGAGTGGCGTCGATTGACAAACCTAGGGAGATGTTGTAATCGAGCACTTGAGGAGGAGGACACGGGCTAGGTTCCTACACTTAGTGTGTAAAGTGTGATTGTGAGTGATTGTGTAGTGTGAGAGTTTTCGGTGATCTTGTAAACCGAGTGTGTAGAAGTTCCGGCTTCCAAACCGGATTGTGATAGTGGATATCTCCTCGAGGTGAGGAGCGGGGACATAGGTCGTGCGGACCGAACCTCGTGAACATATCGTATATTTGTGTTTTACTTAGCGTACTTTCTTTTCATCACTATTATTCATATTCATATCACATCTCTTCTTGCAAGAACAAATTGCTCTTATATTTTTTTAAATTAGCCATAAATTAGAATTAGATTAGCATAAGACCCTAATCACCCCCCTTTAGGGTCTAACAATTGGTATCAGAGCTTGGTGCTCTTTGATTTAAGGACTAACCGCCTTGAGTTAAAGATCCAAGTTATTGTATTTGTGCTAATCCAATTTTAATTATATTGTGTCTCTTGCTTCTCATTCTTATGGATATGAATGATTCATCTTGCTTAGGATATGCTATTAATATTGCTCCTCGTTTGGATATTTTTCCTATGCTCAATGGCGCATTAGATTCAAACTTTTCGTTCAATCTAATCAATTTGATTTGTGGGAAATTATTGAGAATGGTTATGTTGTTCCCATTTCGAAAAAATCCAAATGGAGTGAGAACGATAAAAGATTGTTTAATATGAACAAACTTTTGTTAGAATATTTGATTAATGCTTTTCACTTTTCTTTTTCTAAAAAATTTACTAATTTTGATAGTGCTTACGCTTTATGGAAATTGATTGAAGCACATGAAGGAGAATTGAAGGCTATTCAACAAGTGTTGGAAAATCCCGCTTTGAGTTCTAAAGAAGCCTCATCTCCATGTACAATACCACTAGGTGATAACCCTAGTGGGGTATGCGACAATGATGATACTATTACTTTTGATGAACTTGCTCTTGAGTTTGAAAAATTACATAATTGCTATATTAATGTCAAGAGTAAGTATACAAATATGAAATCCATTCATGAAACACTAGCAGCTAAGTTTAATTTTATTGCAAATGAAAATATCATTCTTAAAGAATGCAATGAAAATTTAAAAATTAAAAATGCTAGTTTGCTTCATGAAAAACGTGATGCTATGTTAGAAGTAGATAAGTTGAAATCTATGATGAGTAATCTTGTTTATCCTACTTCTAGTAGCAATGCTTGTATGCACAATGATGAGTTGAATCAAATGAGGAAACGGATATTTACCTTAGATTCAACACTAAACACTTGTATTGCTAATAATAAAAAGCTTATGGACTTATGTGCAAAGTTTAATATTAAATCTTCTAAGAAACCTATTCACTATGCACATATGTATGACAAAATTCAAAAATGCTCTATTTGCGGTCTTAAGGGCCATTTAGCTCAATTTTGTCATAATGCACCAAAAATTGATAAGCCTATTCATGATTGTGCATCCCATCAAGCTTCATCATCACATACACATGTACACACACATAGTGTAAATCATAAACATGCTCATGTGTACAAATGTGATTATTGTGGTCGTTTTGGTCATTTGACCATGTTTTGTTTCGATTTGAAAAGAAATTCTCGTTTGCAAAATAATTACAAAGAAAAATTTATTTTTGTAAATAAACCACGTGCATTTTATTTTGGTCAACGCAAACCATTCAAACCTCTACATTGCACAAATTGCAATTGTATGGGTCATGTTTACAATTTTTGCTTTGATCGTATCGGTGCACAAAATACACCAAAGCGGGTTCATAACCCTAGGGCCTTGGATTTGAATGATAGGGGTCATGTCCCAAGTTCTAGTGGTACCAAAATGATTTGGGTACCAAAATAATTTTTACATTTTTTTTGTTTTTGCTTTTTTTTTTTGTTTTGTTTTGTTCTTATTTTGAATAATTAGTTTTTGAGCTTTTTAATGACAAATTGTACTCCTTATGCTAAAAAATAAATTATTTGTTTGTTTTTATGATTAAAAACACTTACATATATCTTATAAAACTTTTAGTATATCATAAAACATTTTTCCAAAAGGTCTAAATCATAAAAAATCTCAAAGCAACTTTTCAAAATCACCAGTCTCTTTCACTTTCTCGCGGTCGACCGACCCGGTCGACTGACGATCTCTCTGTAATCGATTCGGTCGACCGAGTCGGTTGACCGACATGAAATTACTGCAGCAGCTTCGCCTTTTTTATCGGGTTTCGGTTTTTTGTTTCTGGTATCTGTTTTGGACCCGAATTCATAATCACCATTGAATCCATTATCCACTCATCTCAACCGTTGTTCCCTATCTCAAAACATCCGACCTCTCTTCTTCCTCCCACTTCAAATCGCGGAGCTAGGGTTTTCGGTCGCCTGATCTGTTCAACCGCAGCTCCTCTCTGACAATTTCCATCAAATTTGTGGGTAATTTCTTCCTTTAACTCTTGATTTCTGCATTCTTATGTTCACATTCTCAATCTAGGGTTTCTATTTTAGGGCGATTTTTCTTTAATTTGCTCTAAATTCTTTGTTGTTTACAGGAAGTTGATAATTTTTGTTATCTTTTCATAATCATGCCTCCCAAACCCCCTAAAAAGAGATCAAAACCAGAGTCTAGTTCCTCCTCTATAAAAGCTTCACATTATGAGGATTATCTACTTTTTAAATCTCTTGTTAGGAAATACAGGGAACTGTGTAAACTGAAAATCATTCCAACTAGATATATTAAATATCCTGAGTTATTCATGTATAACACTGAGTCTATCCTTCACAATGTTGGGTTAGATAGGTTGCTAGATGAGGGACATAAAGTTACTTATTATCCATTTCTTGTTTATCTGTTTTATGCGAACCTGTCCACAACATCCTCTGCTGATGGTAGTCTGACCATTACCTCATCAGTTAAAAATGTTAAAATAAACTTTTCTGCCAACGAACTTGCGGGGATTCTTAATATTCCAACAGGTGACGTTGCTCTCATGTCTGTTGAACCTGGTGATCCAAATGTTAACCAACTCATGTTTAAGCCCGGTTGCTCTTACCCCATGAACAACAATTCTCTCAATCCTAATGCAAAACTCATTGCTAGAATTGTTGCTCAGAACTTAATTCCCAAAACCGGTAGCTTTGATCATTTTGCCTCTGATAAGATTAATGCTGTTTTCGCCATTTTTGCCAAAATCAAAGTAGATTGGGCAACTGTGTTTCTAAACAATATGGCGTCAAAGCATACAAAATTCCTACCTTTTGGATCCTTTCTCACCCTCATCTTTCAACATTTCAATGTTGACCTCACAAATGAACCCAAGATTGAATCTAAGAAGGACTTCTTTGATAAGGTTTCTCTTTCTAGAATGCAGATGTCCATTTCTGGTTCCACTCCATCATCATCCTCTCGTTCCCAGTCTAGAGCTTCTACCTCATCTTCCTCTGATATTTGTGATCGTCTGGATCGTCTTGAGACTCAGTTCTCAAACGTTCAGAAGAAGGTCTCAACTATCCAAAGGGATGTTAGGACAATTCTTTCATATCAGCATCAGTCTCTAGAGGTTCCAAATCCCCCTTCTAGTTCTGAGTCTGATTCTGAGGAGGGCCCTGCTGATGGATCAGGATCTTCAGATGGTGATGGTAATGGTGATGATGATAGTGATGGTGGTGGTGATGACTGATTTGAGTTCCTTTATGTGATGTTCATATTTATTTTGATGTTCTATTTTGGGTTGTAAAACTTGATAACTCTGTCTTATTTGAGTGTAATAACTCTATGATGCTTTGTGGAACAATGTGGAACAAACTATGTATGGATTTATGTGACTTTTTATGTATGGATTTGTGTGACCTTTTATGCTTTGTATATTTATGCACATCTATGATGCGTAAATGATGATTTGTGATCTTTTATCCACTTTATGATCAATGCATGGTTAAAATAATAATCATGTTTTGTCTGTGGAAATTGAGTTACTTATATTGTTTATGCATATGTTTGATGGATAATTGTTGTTTTTAGCTCCTATATATGCTAAATAGATGCCATTCAGTCAATTTGACAGGGGGAGCTTTTGGTATACATTTTTATCTATGCTTATATGCAGGGGGAGCGTTGCTCCTAATTTGTTTCTTTTCCCTTTTTGATGTTGTCAAAGGGGGAGAAAATACCATATATAATTTACAATATGGTTTACAAATTGATTCTTTTTATATATGGTTCAATATGATCATTTACAATATAGTTATCAGTTTATATTTCATATTCATGTATAAATTGTTTGCCATCATCAAAAAAGGGGAGATTGTTGACCCTATAGTTTTGATGATGATTTGTTAAATAATTTATTACTAATAAGTTTTCTAGTGTTTTGTGTTTATGCTCTCTTTTCAGGTATTTCAATACACGTCAATCAAGTGTTAAAGATTCAAGTTCATTTGCGTGGATTTACCTAGGTATATGTTTAGTACACTTACATATATTGTATGATTATATCTAAGCTCAACATATGTACACTTAACACGTTTTCTGACGTTTTCTATCATATAAATAATTTTTCATCAAACGTTGTTACAATAACTTTTAATTCACGATGACAGCTCTTTCGTACTTTATTATATACATATAATCCATGTACAATATACATATACATATTTACAAGTTCTATATCAACTTTCACTTTCATAAAAACAAAAACAAAAACAGGTTTTCTAAGCAGTTTTCAAAAACAGGTAGTTTTTACAAACGAAAATTGATTTTTCAAAAATTCCTTTTTAAACATGTTTATTTTATCATTTAGAAACTTTTTCCAAAGTTTCACTATTTTTGGATGTGATTTGATATTTTTAACGAATTTTCAAAACTGCCCCAAAACCTGCCTGTTTGCCTATATCAGTTTTCGGTCGACCGATCCGGT
>BQKN01000074.1:366903-378941 GCA_022839385.1 Asparagus kiusianus | reverse complement strand
TAGGTGAGATAATTACAGGTAAAATAATTAAATTAATTGATTTCACAAGGGCATATTATACATACAAGTATGAATACTGCAATATTTCTCAGTATTGGTGTTATGAAAGCCAATGCTAGGAATACAGACGCTATTTGGGCTCAATATATGACAGAATATGAAATGCAGGACCTGGGTGCTCTTCACTTGGAGCTGGAGCCATGACAGAATTGGGACCGTTCAGAGTCAACAGTGATGGCAAAACTCTATATACAAATGAATATTCATGGAACAATGGTCAATCTAATATCCCCTCCATATTATGCATGAGCCATTTTTTCATTTTACTAACATTTACTCATGAAAACGTGGCAAATGTAATCTTATTGGAATCTCCTGCTGGAGTTGGGTTTTCATACTCAAACACTTCATCGGATTACAAATTGAGCGGAGATAATAGAAGCGCTAATGATTCATATCAAGAATTTAATCAAATACTCCAAATTCTCAATAACACAGTTGATAGAAATTAACAAACAAGCTTTCAATGACCCAAAATCACTGAAACAAGCTTTAATCATCAAATTCTCAACCAACCCATTTCACCAAATTACTATAAATTACTGAAAATTGAACAATTCGAGCACATGGTATTGAAAGATTGAAATGGATTAGAAACTAACAGATTCCTCAGAGATGATGCAGAGCTCGCCATGGTGGATCCCTCTCTTTGAGAACTCGAGATGGAGTCGGCGATAACCTGCTGGATGGAGATGCGCGTGAGGTCCCGGCCGCGGGTGAGGTTGGCATTGGGTCTGGGCGAAGTAGAGGGCGGCGGTGGAGGACCACCACTGGAAGAGGGAGGGGGGAGGAGTAGGAGGGGGAGGAGATTGAGAGGAGGAGAAACCCACAGAAGAGAAGAAGAAGAAGAAGAAGAAGATAAGGGAAGGGGTATTTTTGGGTTTTTTGGGAATGATTTTTTGGGAGAGTGTGAAAAGGGGGCTGCATAAATTGTTTTTGATTTTTAGGGTTAAAGAGTAAGGGAAAAAAATATAGGGGGCTAGGACACATCCCCTTTATTTTTTTGGGGCCTAAATACATTTTCCCCAAAATATAAACATCTAACAAGATACTTTTACTTTTAATCCAAGAGAACTATTTAATTACTTTTTGTCCACAATTTGCTCCAAGATTCAAAAAGAAACTTATGATGATAATTTGGGAAAAGAAAGAAGAGTAAAAAAAAAAGAGAAAGTTAAAAACCTTAGCACAAACCTATCAAAAAAATTAAGAAAATAAATGAATACCGAGAGAGATTAGCTTCACTATTTCCATCTCAAAACATGGAGTTAGAATCAGAGAATCATCTATGTTTTCTTTATCTTTGAGATGTTTTTTTTTGACAATTGTAGAGACTTTGAAAACCCACAGCAATGTAATTATTAGGGAGAGTATGAAGTACAAGGGGTGGATTGATTTGGAAAGAGAGAGAGAGAGAGCTTAAATTATGAAAATGAACCCCGGAGGACGTAATTATGAAAGGAATTGTTCTTGATGACAGGCTTTTCCGGGCTTCCTAGCAACACGGGCTCGTTGGGCCAGATACGTGCGACTAGCATCGTAGCACCTACGATGACGAGGCGCAAAACTGATCGAGAAGTGTAGAGTTAAAATTGTACGCCTGAAAAATTTGCAAACCAAATAATTATATTCGATTTGGTACTTTATTTATCATAAAATAAATATTTTTTAGTATTCAAGTTTAATAATAAAATTTGATTCTTTTGTTCATCAAATATATGTTTAAAATTTGATCACTTATTATTTATATTATTGCACATATGATGTCTTATTTTTAACCTATTTATCATTTATACTTAAGTTTTATGTACTGATTTTAAGGATTAAATAATCTTAAATCTATTTTCTAATAAAAAATTTGATTTAAATATATATATTATAAATGAATAATATTTATTTATGAATTTAAATACCATTTAAAAATTAATTCTTTATCAGAATAAATATACTTTGATATTCAAAAAATATTCGTGAATATTTATCAAATACCAAGTATTCGAGTTCGAATTCGAAAAACTCCATATATGAATATTAGAGTTCGCATTCGAATTCGATAATTTTAAACAAATATAAATACGAATAGCTTAGTATTCGATTCGATTCGACCGTTTACTACACCTAGTGGGGGCCTAAGCGAGAGCTGCTAGGGCTTTTTATATATGTTAACGATTACGCGCCTTATCATCACAACTGTCTTCCAAAAAAAAGCTTTTGAGTAAATTCGAAATTTTTATCTTTTTATTTTAATAAAATGGACACAGCAAGATTTGAGAAAATTCCAAGAATTGGATGGCCTTTCCCTTTCCCATTGATGGTGCTAGATAAAGTTGGGAGGGGTAGCAGGTGGAGAGCGGTCAACGTCAAGGGGAAAATAGACACGGCAAAAATGCTGATCTTTAATATTTTTACCCCCTTTGAGACTTTGATAGTGCCTCCAAATCAGTAGTTTTTTTTTTCTAAAATCAAATTTGTAAGTCCTTAATACCTCCAAATTAGCAGTAACTAACAAGATAAAATTAGTAAATTTAACAAGCTACCATCAGATCAGAAAGGAAGGACAAAATTGAAGAAAAAACATAGTAGGAAAAAATGTATCTATACCTCTTTCTTCCTTCTTCAATTGAGTTCTGATTTCATGTATCAACCTCTATTTGTGTTTATCTCTTGCCGGTAGTTATAAAACTAAAGACATATAAGTTGTAGAAACATTAACGTAAAACAAAATTTAGGTACTTTTTTCCCAATTATCACATGACTAATTTCATTTAGGAAAAAAAAATCTATTTTGATCCAGAAAAAAGATACATATTAAAACATCACATAAAGAATCATCGATGAAATAACAGTGCAAGGTAATATGAAACAATAAATTAAGAAAACAGATAGAAATGTATGGACTAATGAAACAATTGAGAGAGTGATTGATTCGGTTGGTTCAGATTAGAATTTTCTGAAAATAAAACTAACTAAAATATATTCTAAAGTCAAACTAAAGCGTCAAAATCTACATGATTTGTTCTAATCAGTTCAAATTGATTAATGCTCCTCCTCGTATCCCTGTACGACCGAACAAAAGACAATATAACCCATGTCATCCTCCTAGCTGGCTTCATGCATTTTAGGGGGGAAATAATTTCTCAGTGAAACGGTGAAATGAGAAGTGGGTGGTTTTTCGAGAAATTAGAGAATTATGAACTTAGTTATATTTTACCAAAATTACAAAAAGTTACTCTATAACAAGAGAGAGCTATGACGAGGGGACTATAGAGTGTGGAATGGTCCCATGTGGCATGTGAGGATATTGGATGTATACAGCTGTTCAAAATTCCGGAAACCCCAAACCAACGGCTGATCTTCAACTCTCTTACTCACAAACCCAAATCAACGGCTGACCGTCAACTCTCTACTCTCAAACCCCAAACCCCCTCGGTCGTCTTTCGGCGAGAGAACTTTTGTCGGCTGAACCCCCCCTACAATTATTTATTTAAAATTAAACACATTTTAAAGCAAAAATAGGCTCCGCTTTTTTTGCTTTTAATTTCTACCAACTCCCTCTCGCTTTTCACAAACAGCAACTGTATTGAGAGTGTGAAGCCCAATGTAGCGTTCTGTCTACTGAAAGTTGAAGAAGGAAGAAGAAGTAAAACTGTAAAAGAGAAAAAGGGGTAATAATTACTCACTGATACATTATTATTACCATTATTATTACTGTTACATTTCCCCCGGGCTCCTTCCATTTGCTCCCTTTTCATTAAATTGTTTTTATTTCACTTTTGGGGTTTTCTTCTTTCCTTGGGGTTGAAGCCAGCCAGCTTAGAAAGCAGAAGAAAAAGAGATAAAGCACAGAGAGATTCTTTTATTATTTTTTTCTAATCAGAGAGGGTAAAATTTTTTCCTCTTGTTTTTTCCCCAACTTTGTTAGTCAATTGAGGGAGGCTGCCTCCTGCTTTTCTTCCTGCTTCTTTAGCTCCACTCTCTTCATCATCATCATCATCATCATCATCATCCTGATTTTGGGATTTTGGTTGGGTTCCCCTTTTGGGTTTATTTGTTCAAGGGTCTGCATCTCTTCCCTTTTAATACCTTTGCTCTTAATTTTTTGTTTTCTGATAGATTTTTCTAAGTGGGTTTTGCTCTGTTGCTCTTGCTTTTGTTTTGCAGTCTGTTTCAGGGTCAGTAAAGGTAGTTTTCTTTGAGTTAGAGTGTGGTTTTGGGGAGTAGAGACTTGTGGGTATTTTTGTTGGGGGGTTTCTGGAGTTGGGTTTTGGTTTTTAGAGTGAGGAAGAGCGAGGAGAGAAAGAGAGAGGGAGAGAAATGGCTGGAGGTGGAGCCCCGCAACCAAAGCAGGACGAGTTGCAGCCTCATCCCGTGAAGGATCAGCTTCCCAATGTCTCCTACTGCATCACTAGCCCTCCTCCATGGCGTAAGACTTCATTCTTTTAGTCCTTGCAGTTAAAATTTGTAATTTAATTTGTATTTTATTTTGATAATAGATGGAGATGCTTTATTTGACTGTTGTGAGTGTAATATTGTATATGACCGTGTACTTTTGTTCTTGGTGAAATTGACGGAAACCCTGTCTGTTTATCCTTTTGACACAAACCCAGTTGTTAATTTAGTCTCAAAGAGATCCTTTTTTTAAAATCTATTTTATTTTCTGTGGTTCGTGCTTTTCATGGATAGTATTGATGCTATTAATTTGCTTATTTTTTTGAACACTAATCCAGTTGCTCATTTAGTCTCAAGGAGATCATTGTTATTAATTTTATTTGTTTAGTTTGTCCTTCTCATGGATTAACATTCATGCTATCAGATTGGTTATTTTTTATTGTCGCTATTGGATGTAATTGAACAAAGTTGTTGTAACCTGATCCCCACTAAGTTGTTTTTGGTAGTTCAATATCATTGAGTTGTTTTTGCTTGGTTAGTGGCATGATATAGCATGTGTTTGCTTCATGGGATTGTTCCGCATTATATTGTCTATTTTTTTTTCCTTTTTTTATTTGTGGTTTAGTTGTAAGTAGGTTCTGCAGTACAAATATTCTTGTGGCTGTTGATAGTGCAGCTAACTGTACTCTCTGCTTCAAGCAAAATTTATTGTTGCACTCACTTTTTTATATGTCTACAATTATGTTAAAATCCGTTCATCGCGATTGTATGGTGCAGCTTAGCCAATTTTGTTGGTTTCCAATATGCTGTTTTTTGTTATCTTTTTATTTAATAGTAAAATGTTCTTGGATTTTCATTATTCTGGGGAAATTTTATAGTGTAGCATTGCGTCAGTATGCTGTAGTTCTAACTTGCATAAAACTTAATTGCGATGTGAGTACCTTATGGATTCTTTTTCTGCAACTTGTGCAATTCTGCCTGGTTTCATATTCTCTTTAACACATTACTACTTGTTTTTTATTGGGTTAATACACAATTCTCTTTTATTTGGCTTAGTTAGTGTTCTCTAATCTCAATATCTAATGCAGCGGAGGCCATTCTCTTGGGTTTCCAGCATTATCTTGTCATGCTTGGGACAACAGTTATCATTCCTACCGCACTTGTTCCTCAGATGGGCGGAGGCAATGTAAGTATGACTTTTTTAAGAAATAAAAATGTAGTGTATTGAAAATGCAGTGTATTGTAAATTATGCAGCAGTTCCTATGGTTCTTTTAATTGAACACACCTTTCAATTCTCATAGGATGAGAAAGCTCGAGTAGTTCAAACCTTGCTCTTCGTTGCTGGTTTGAACACACTATTCCAAACTTTCTTTGGAACTCGTTTACCTGCTGTGATTGGAGGATCTTACACTTTTGTCGTTCCTACGATCTCGATCATCTTGGCTGGTCGCTATAGTGATATAGCTGATCCTCATGAGGTTATTACTGAAGAATATTTCTCTTTATTATTTTTTCTTTTTGTTTAGATATTGACTGTTTAATTTTGTACTAGAAATTCGTACGTATAATGCGAGGAACACAGGGTGCTCTAATTGTAGCTTCAACACTTCAGATTATCGTAGGGTTCAGTGGCCTTTGGCGTAATGTCACTAGGTTAGTTATGAATCTCTAGCATGCATTCCATTTATACCAATCTACAATCTTTCTGTTTATAGACATTTATTTATTTGTTTATTTTTGTGCAATTCAGATTCCTGAGTCCACTATCAGCAGTTCCTTTAGTTGCCTTATCCGGATTTGGCCTCTATGAGTTAGGCTTTCCCGGTGTAAGCATCATTTTGTTTTTTGAAACTTATTTTTCTATTTGCAGGCTTGTCATTGTTGTTCACAAGTTTGTGCTGTGAACCTTTTGAGATTGTTTATTGTATCATTTACATAAGAAGTGGTAGAAGATCTGTTACAGTTGGCTGATACTTCTGTTTGCCCAGGTTGCCAAGTGTATTGAGATTGGGCTTCCACAGATAATTCTGTTGATAATCTTTTCCCAGGTATTGAAATATGGTAAATTTCGTTGCACTACCTAAACTTCACACTCTGATTCACTAAACGTAGTTATTATCTTCCCTCCCAGTATATACCCCATTTAATACATGCAGAGAAACCTGTATTCGACCGGTTTGCTGTTATATTCTCAGTGGCAATTGTGTGGCTCTATGCTTACTTGCTTACAGTTGGCGGTGCATATAAGCATGCAGCAGCAAAAACTCAATTGCATTGTCGTACTGATCGTTCTGGCCTTGTTGGTGGAGCTCCCTGGTTAGTTTTGCATAGTTGTGTCTTGATTATTTGGTTTTCTAATCTAGTTAATGTCATTAAAATCGATTTCTGTTAAAATGCTATGTCTCTAGGATTAGAGTTCCATATCCTTTTCAATGGGGAGCCCCCACATTTGATGCGGGTGAAGCTTTTGCAATGATGGCTGCTGCATTTGTTGGTCTTGTAGAGGTTTGATCATGTTCCCCAACTCTTTACACACCAGAACATAATTTTCTTTATAAATCAAGTACGTGTCCAGAAGTCGGCGTAAAATCTTATTTTTCTATCATGCAGTCCACTGGTACTTTCATTGCTGTTTCAAGATATGCAAGTGCCACACCATTGCCTCCATCAATTCTTAGTCGCGGCATTGGCTGGCAGGTACTGGAGTGTTTGCCTTGACATGAGTTATAATTATGCTGATTTTGCTCTATAGTTTCTATCTCCTTTTTCTTTTCAATTATTAGTATAAAAGGATCCTAATTTTTTCTGTCATTATAGGGGATTGGTATCTTGCTGGATGGATTATTTGGAACGGCAAGCGGATCCACTGTATCTGTGTAAGATAATATGGTAACTTATTTTCAGGATTCCATGATTATAAGGAAATGCTTGCTAGCTCTCATTGTTTCATGTTGAACAGTGAAAATGCAGGTTTACTAGCTCTTACACGTGTAGGAAGCCGAAGAGTTGTCCAAATTTCTGCAGGATTTATGATTTTCTTTTCTATTTTGGGTATGCTTACTAGTTTCGTCCTATTTGTACTTGATATAGATAGTGTTGAATTGATCTTTTATAACTTCTAGAATTAGCAACAAATAGCACAAATCTCTCACCATGCTGGATCTGTTCCTTGAGTGTGTACTACATGCCCACATCAAACCGCCCAGCATTGTAGCCAGGGTTCAAATTCTTTGCTACTTGACTTGATACACAAATTTTCTTCTTTCATTTCTACCTGTGAAATGTTGGTTTTTCCCATTTATGTATAGTTACTTTCTGAATAGGGTATCCTTTGATGTCACATATTTGTAAGTGACTTGCTAATATAATTTATCCTCTTTAAAGTATAAAAGATTATAAGTAATTCGAAATTCTGATCTGAAATCATCTTTCTGTATAAATATGGTTGTACTGGTTCAAAGGTTATGCATATACTTAATATGTCGATATGGTTTATTCTTTTTCTTGGTCAATTTCAGGTAAATTCGGGGCAGTTTTTGCATCCATTCCTGCGCCTATCATTGCAGCTCTTTATTGTCTTTTCTTTGCATATGTGGGTATGTATTATTGCTCTACAGACTTATTAAGCTACTTATATCTTGAATATTGCAAAAACGTCAAAAGTTTTATTGCAGCTGTTGATATAAACAATACTGATTACTTTTAATTAACAGGCTCTGTTGGTCTAAGTTTCCTACAATTCTGCAACCTAAATAGCTTCAGAACAAAGTTCATCCTAGGGTTTTCAATTTTCATGGGCTTGTCAGTTCCCCAGTACTTCAACGAATACACTGCAGTTGCAGGTTATGGTCCAGTTCACACAGGTGCACGATGGGTAAGTGAAATCCTAGCCCTCATTGCATAATTACGGTTAATTTTCTCTAAACTGATGGTGTATTCTTTTACAGTTCAATGACATCATCAATGTCATATTCTCATCTGAGCCATTCGTTGCGGGCTTTGTTGCTTTCTTTCTTGACAACACTCTCCATAGGCATGACAATGCAACAAGGAAAGATAGGGGTTATCACTGGTGGGATAAATTTCGATCTTTCAAGACTGACACAAGGAGTGAGGAGTTCTACTCTTTGCCTTTTAACCTCAATAAATTCTTCCCTTCAGTGTGAGTGTATTTTGGGATGTTACTATGTTGGCTATCCTTTAAAAGCTGCAAATCTGGGGAAAACTTTATGGTAAAATAGGCGTGATGGATCAATCAGTTGCATTTTTTCATATGTTTTAAGTTGTATATTTGATAGCTGATATGGACTGAAGTAGGAAGGCTGTTTTGTCACTAGTTATGTCTTATAGTGGATCTAAGCTACTCTTCACCTTCTGCCCATCATTGTAAACTTCTCCAGGCGTTGATTAGTTTGATCTTGTATTCGAGTAGTGATTCTACTTTATTATGTTCATATTGTGACTACTAATCCTACTTTCTTATGTTTATATCGTCACATGGTCATTGGACATATGCACATATGTTTTGTGACGAGTTTCTTCCATGATTGGAGTATGGGTATTGGTTTGCTCATATTTGCGATGCTTTAGATGTGTTGGTGAAGTTCTTTTTTCCGTCGTTCGAGTTAAATGTCAAGTTAGTTACTAGAATTTTAAGAATTTTCATGAAATCTGGACATTCAGGATTCTGTATTTCAGAACCATGGAGTTATGTTATAGGGTTGTCGGTACCTTTAAGATTGTAATTTTCAGAAGACATCAATATGTGGTACCTTTAAGTTTTACAACCGCTACAAAGTTGCTGTTGACCGCAACTGTAACTGATTATCTTTTTGTAATAAACTATAAATACAACTGTCCTTGGAATGTTGCAGGCTCTATCCAAAGTGTATGTAGTATTTGCGATATTAGAATCAGCCAACTTTGGTTTGCAATTTTTTAAACTCTTGGCTTATAGTTGTTTTTATTAAACCGTAGACGTTTCCACGAGGAAATTTTGATGCCAAATGATAAGATGCACGTGGAATCGAATACCACAGCAGAAGAATTGGTGGTTCAATTCTTGTTATTTATTCAAGAAAAAGCTCTAGCTATAATTCCCCCAAAGGGATACTTCACTATATCAACCGTTGTGATCATTTTACAAAATTCTCTGAATGTACCAAACCTTTTTCAGTTTCCTAATCTTTTGCTGTTGCCCAAAAAAAGAGAGCTCCTTTCGTTGACGGAGATGTTCTCTAGGCATCCATGCAAGGGATATTCCTATGGATGATTAAACCTTATGCGGCTTTCAAGATTGTTGCTTGTGGATGAGAAATTGGAATCCTCTTTTTTAGGGAACTACATTGGAATTCTTATTGAATGAATTTATGCTTGTTTGGAGAAACATCTCTTTATGTTTGATACTGCCCTTTTTAGCGAAACGCCTCTATAATCTAGCTATATTCTTTTTTTTTTCCTCTTCATTTTTTCGCTAATCTCCCTCACAAAGGAAAACAATACTGTTAGTAATAATCATAAAAATAGAATAACTCAAAATTTTGTTGTGCTATCCGAGTACCCTCTAAAAGTAAAAGGGATACCGTGCCTAAGATCTAATGCCTTTCGTAGCAATGATAATGTCCTTCTATGTGAAAATATGTATATCCTTTTCTTCTATATATCTTTTTTTGCCCCCCAAGCCTCTTCCCAGTTTCAATCAGTCCATGTAGCTTATATTGTCATGATGCTTCTTATGACATCAAGCCTCCAGATGCGTCGTCTTTGCATCGACAACATTCCTCTAAGGCGGCCAATTCTTAGCTTCGACATTATCTATTGAAGGAGACCGTCACCATACCCTGGATTAAGTCGGGGCATATCTCGTATGAGAAACATATAGCTACGGGACGTACTTTTTTTCTCAAGAAAGTATTGCCAACCAATTTTATTATAATAAAGAAATAATGAAAATAAATTAAAGTATGGAATGAGATACAAACGGAGGTAATTGAATGATCATCTAATGTCATAAGAGTAAAATATGACAAGTAAACACTGTGTATAATAAGAAAGGAGAACAAACATATATCAAAAGACTAACTCCCTGAAGATGCTATGTGGAGTCAACCTCCGCTTTTTTCGGTACATCAGAACTCTCAGAAGAAGTAGAACAATGATCATTGCAGTACATAACATTCTTGATAACCTTCTCATCTCTTCAGCTGCCAGCCTCAAAATCTGCAGTCGGCACTTGCTTATGGTATGAACTATGCAAATTTAATTTCTACCACTTGAGTGCATTGTCATCTGTCCATGTGAATTAGCTGGAGGGCGGCTGCATGGATAAGGGAAAAAAGCCATCCTTGGAGGCTAAGTACAGGGTAAGAGATAGCAAACGTTGTGGTCACTTTGAGTGCAGAAGCAATGCCTAACATAAACTTATGAGATACTCGGTCTTCAAGGTAGGATTGTTGAGGTTTAAACCTGAGCCGATCCTAGCTTTGAGCTCAACTGGAGAGACTGGAATATCAGTGTTCAGAGTCCTAGCAGCTTCATACTTGACATAAACCTGACCTGACCTGTATATGTTCGCATGTTCATGTACGGGGTATCTGTATATACGAATGTCTGCAGTGTGTATTAAGTTATCCAAAAAGCTTCATACTTGGCAACGACAAACTTTGGCATATATGATCCCTAATGAACTCTACTGGCCATTCTTCAAGTTACAAGTATTGAAGTACAAGTTGCATACTTGACAGCAATCCTGACGATTGGTTCCAGATACGCTTTAAAAAAAAACTTGGTGTTTGAACTGGGTATAACAAAAAATTCAAAGACCCACCGACGAAATCCCTTATCCGTTGACAACCCCTACTTTAAGGTAGCTTAAGATTCAAAAGTCAACCACCAAATCAAGGGAACAACATTTGCTTCAACACAACTTCTATATCCTATATACGTGTGAGAATTAGCTGTTACAAGGACAGTACAATATTTTCACTTCTTCCATAAAATTTACTCAACTCATGCATATATACTACTACTACAACCCTAGCGAAAAAGCACTCAAACAAGCATCCTTCATCAAATGATGTCTCCCTTTAGCCTGCATTCTCTTCTCATTTTCTCAATCCTCATTTTCTCTCCCTCCTCATCTTTATCCATCGATCTAGATTTTTCTCCATCCCTGACCTATTCTCAAGATTATGGAAAAATCATTGAGGAATCTCCGGTTTCAGTATTAAGGCCTACAAGTCCTACAGATATCTCCCTCCTCCTGAAATCTATCTCCACCGATCCAGCACAAAACAATGTAACAGTAGCTGCAAGAGGGGCAGCCCACTCAACATATGGCCAGGCTCAAGCCCCCGGTGGTATTGTTATAGACATGACAAGCCTTCCGAACTTCATTAAAGTAGAGAATGGCTATGTTGATGCTGGAGGAGGAGCTCTTTGGGTTGATGTGCTCAAAGAGACTTTGAACTATGGGCTCACCCCTAGGACGTGGACAGATTATTTGTATCTAACAGTTGGCGGGACTCTTTCTAATGCTGGCATCAGTGGCCAAGCATACAGATATGGGCCACAGATATCAAATGTGCTC
>BQKN01000074.1:318096-341903 GCA_022839385.1 Asparagus kiusianus | reverse complement strand
GAATTTTGGTATGTTGGAACCAATTTTACATTTTGGAGTGTGCATGCAAGAGGTGGCTATTGGTCTATGATTTTTTTTTTCAAGTAATAATTAATAAAGAACCATGTCTACCTTATATATAGATATAATCTAAGGAAAATTAGATGAGACTAGGAAGATACATGGCAGTGGGTCGGATTACAATCTGTCGAAATACCTTGTCTACTTATTAAAAAAATAAAAAATTAAAACATACCAGCTATCTAGTCTAGAGTATGAATAGACAGAGCATCAATCATGAAAATTAAATTGTCATAATATATCAATTTGATGCTTTTGCTTTAAATATTCTATTTGCTTGCTTGAAGTAAAATCTAAGCTTCCTAAAAATTTGACATTAAGTTGTGGATTTTAAAGCTCATGTTGGCGTCCATAAGTGGTCCAATTTTTTTATTGCTAATTGTACTGATTCTTCTTCTCTACTGAAATTATGCAATATTAGTTTATATCCAAAATTGCATTGGTGGTGCTTTGAATCTGGCAACCATGAGTTTAGTAGAAAGGATAGCACAAACTGTCTAATTTCTACTTGCTTGAGTTTGTGATGGTTATTGATCGCCCGAGCATTTAAAATTTTGTGTGAATTTTAATATCATACTAGTTTGCCAGAAGCAAATATTTTGAAAGATAACCTTTAAGAAAATCTTTAGAAAATGGAGCTTGCTGATTTTGATGATTATGTGTGATCTTATTAAAATGTGAATATTTCTATTTTCTCATGCACTAATTTTTCGTCCCTATGATTAGTGTACTGTGATATATGATAGTAATTATTACTTATCTTTGGCATCGAACGTTCATTTTTTACTGGACACACCTGTGATTTTTGCAAGATTATATCTCTTGATTCTTTAAGTATATTTGCCCAGAAGGCAAACACTTTAAATTTTTTAAGACGTGAAAAAGTATTCACTTTTCTGGGCAATCCCTGAAGGATCGCTTTGATCTATGGAAGCCAATAATTTGATCGAAAAGTTCTTTTCCCCATTCCACGTAAATAATATTGTACTCCAGCAGCAGTACATGACCAAGAATTGCACTTAGCTTTCTGAATTGATATCTACATTAGTAGTCGCAGAGAAGCACAACCAATTGATGATTAGAAATCACAATGTTAGACTAGTTGGCTTACGAGTTGTGTTTGTATCACATGCTACAATTTAGAAAATTACTTATACGCGTGGACAAGAGGAAGGCTATGAACATAGTAGGAGATCTTATCCTGTAGCCATTTTTGGATTTTGAACCCTCGACTGAATATAATTCAACAATTACTCTTACAATAGTACAACAAAAAGCATTATGAACTAATCCTTGCATTAATAGTTGTTAAAAACACAACCAGCTGTTGTGAGAAACCATAATGCTAGTTTAATTGGTTCAGTCGTAGTGTCTGAAGCACATGTCATAATTCAAACTAATATTCATATGCTTGGACGAGGGGGAGGTAATGGATCTTATCGAGGTGGTCAAGGTAAACTATTTTGTTTCTCTATATTTGGATTATATACATTTGTCAGACAATTTAAATTTATCTTGATTTTGCTTTAAACTCTTGTGAACCTATGTGGTTTTTATTCATATGTGTATATTTTAGAATTTGTCTGACCTAAAATACAACATGTTGCGATAAGTTTGAGATTTAGGGACCCAAATTCTTTTAAACTCTGGCATGAGCTAACATATATCTTTAGTATATTATTTATATGTAATGGGGAAAAAAAAATCTTTTCGACCAATTCTACGAGCTTGACCCGCAACATATTGTCGGCAACATATTGTTGACAACATAGTTGCCTCTACAACATAGTTGCCTCTACAGTTGCTCTTACTATCTCCGAAAATAATCTGGATCCAGAACCTAAGTCGGTAGTAGAGTGCTTGAAGCACTCAGACTAGGTGAGATAGAAAGTGGCAATTGAGGCTGAGCTGAACTCGCTAAAGTATTTTGAACCAGTAGTTCATATATCCCTGTAGGATATAAATGGGTCTTCGTAAGAAAAATAAATGAGAATTGTAAGGTGGTGAGATATAAAGCGAGATTCATAGCTAAATGGGTTCACGCAGAGATCCGACATCGATTTAGATGTAAAATATTCTCCTATTAGTGATTATATTACGTTCCGCAAGTTAATACCTATGACAGAAACTATGAATTTATATATGCAGTATATGTACGTCATGACCATATTTTTATATGTGTTATTAGACGCTAATATTTTTATATGAAAGTCCCTGATAGACTTAAAATTCCTGAATTAAGAGAAAACAATAATCGTAACATGTATAGCATTAAATTATAAAGGTCATTATACGACTTGAAATAGTCGGGTAGAATGTGGTATAACCGACTGAGTGAGTTCCTCCTGAAGAGGAGATATGTAAATAATGATGTATGCCCTTATGTGTTTATAAAATGACTTCTGTATTATATCAGTCTATATTAATGATATAAATGTTATTGGAACACACAAGGAGCTTATAAAAGCTAGCTCATGCCTAAAGACGGAGTTTGAAATGAAAGACTTGGGAAAAACCAAGTTTTGTCTCGGCCTGCAGATCGAGCATTTTCCCAGAAGGAATTTTTGTACACCAGTCAACCTATGTGAAAAGGGTTTTGGAAAGATTTTATATGGATAAATCTCATCCACTTAGCACACTAATGGTCATCCGATCCCTCGAAGTGGATAAAGACCCATTTACACCCAAAGAAGATAATGAAGAAATGTTAGGGCCAGAAGTTCTATATCTGAGCACCATTGGAGCACTTCTTTATTTCGCAAATTGCACCAGGCCTGATATTGCATTTGTGGTGAACTTGCCAGCAAGGTATAGTGCTTATCCTACAAGGAGACAATGGAATGTCGTTAAACATTTCCTTCGCTATCTTCAAGGCACAAAAGATCTTGGACTATTCTATAAAAGAAACCAAGATATGACATTGGTGGGCTATTAGGACGCTGGCTACATGTCTGATCCCTATAACGCCAGATCTCAGACTGGTTATGTTTTTTCTCTGTGGTGGTACTGTCGTTTCTTAAAGGTCTGTTAAGCAGACCATGGTGACTACTTCTTCTACTCAGAGATTATCGTTTTATATGAGACCTCACGAGAATGTGTATGATAAAGATCGTTGATACGACATATTTGTGGCTCGTGTGGTCTAGCGAAAAATGATATCCCCCCCCCCCCCACTGTCTTTTATGAGGACAATGCATCTTGTGTTGCACAAATGAGCAGTGGATATGTAAAAGGAACCATGACAAAACATATTACACCAAAATTCTTTTATCCACATGAGCTCCAAAAGAATGGCGAAATCACCATCGAAAAAGTTCGTTCAAGTGACAATCTTGCAGATTTGTTCACTAAATCTCTACCTACATCAACTTATAAGAAATATGTTCACAATATGCATAGACTTGAAAGACTATCTTCTTCAGGGGGAGCAAATTCTTAAAGAACAATCCTGAAGATTGGGCCCTGAAGGTCTATTATCATAATTTGCCCCATTTCGCTAAGTTTTGTCCCACTGGGTTTTTCTTAGCATAGACTTAGAAGATTGTCATCATCAGGGGGAACGAATTTTCAACGCAATCCCGAAGATTGTGCCTTGAAGGACTATAGTTGTACTCTTTTTTCCTTTTGCTAAGTTTTGTCCCACAGGGTTTTCTTAGCTAAAGGTTTTTAATGAGGCAACTAATGCAACACAAGTTTGGATCCCGAAGATCTATAGTTGTACTCTTTTTCCCTTTGCTAAGTTTTATCCCACAGGGTTTTCTTAGTTAAAGGTTTTTAATGAGGCAACTAATACAACAAGAATCTACTAATATCGTGTACTCTTTTCCTCGACTAGTTTTTATCCCACCGGGTTTTTCTAGTGAGGTTTTTAATGAGGCATTGACATCTCGAAGTAATGTCCAAGGGGGAGTGTTGAAATCTAAGAGACATTTTGTGGAAATATAAAAGACAAAATGTATATGGACATTACTTTGTATGTGGACTATTAATTTTATGTCCTTTTGTATTCCATCATGTATCTACAAATAGTACAATGTATGGAAATGGAAGAAAGTGAATAAAAGATTATAATTTCTCTTCTTCTCTTGTCTCTTGTCTCTTGTTTCATTTCTTTAGTATATTACAACATGATACAAATAATGCTATAATCTAAATAAATTAGATTTATTGCTACTTTTCATTCAAGACGAATCATAACCATGCATTAAATGATAGATGACTACGGTTGAGAAAATGAATTTTTTTCCTATGTCCAAATGACAAACAGACTGGCCCGTACTTTATTAGACTACTTTGTTACTTGTTACATTTGAATGATGATTTGAGCTTCTTCAGTTCAAATTTACTACTCATTTATGAAAGTTTGACAATTTATGACATATCTGTTGGATTTGGATTCTCTCTTCTGATATAGATGGATGAGTTCATGGATCGGTCGGACCTCCAGAAGCCCAAGTGCAGGTCTGGAAATGGTCTTTAATTTACACATGTAGAAAGAGTTGTATCTCCCAATTCATATATTAGAACTAGACATATAATATATAAAATTTACGCATATTTTCGAGACGGAATCAACTAAGCCTACAGATATTCAGTCTGCAAAGCTCAGAAATTCTCTCCGAATTGAGAGATATTGGACATTTTATATTTTTTTGATAATGTAGTAACAAATAAAGAGTCTGTTTGAATTGGTAAACAAATCAGATTTGATGTCAGATTTGAGTGAATAATTTTTTCAATCATAGTGAGTCTTTTATGTTAGGTTTGATACTTCCTATTTCTAATGATTTGTGTTATATTAGGATTTAGGAGTCTTTTTTTTAATATTTAAAATCGTTTGTTTAACTTTTATTGATGACTTTTCTCTTTTCATATCTTATCATGGATTTAAGGTTCTTCGTGGATTTGAAGATTATTTTTGTCGTGAATACAAAGCGCCCCGTGTAGGATTCCAAGATCTGTGTTGCGTCATCTACTACGCATTATATAAATATAGTTAATTTCATAATTGAAATGAATCACAATAGTCTACGAAACAACAAATAATTGTTTAAAAAGGACTTTCTCAACTGGTTTTGGATAGAGGAGAGGATAAAAATGTATAACGCTAGCTATATTGCATGTGAATATGACTTATGCCACATTCTACTCTAAGAGAAATCATAATTTTTATGTGGAAAATTATGGTTAAGTAATGATTGTTTTTTTTTTCTCTCACTATTTTAGCTGCAAACCTACAACGAAGTGGATTGAATTCATTGATTTCTTTTTTGAATTCTCTTTTCTCACATCAAAATAGGAGACAACTAACTTTGCTTCGATCTTCATTCTTTGCATCCATGAGAGTATCTATAATTTTTTTAATAATTTGAATCTCAGAGATTACTAGAGCTCTCATGGCAGCCAAACATGGGAAGTGTAGTTGATGAGCAAGAAAGCAGAGTTGGAGAAAGAAAGAATTGATCGGAACAGAGACTTTGTTATCGGAACAATCAAGACTTATTCATGTTGTGCGCAGCGGAAATTTCGGCAGAGTTTCTGGTGCACAATAAGAGAGAAAGATCAGTAATAATTCCTGTCTCACCAAAGAAACAAGAATCTGAAGCGAATATCTCAACAAAGTGAGATATCGGCTCTTCCTCTCATTAGTTCTAGGACTGGCTTATCGAGGGATCCTAAAAACTATTACAATGGCCACAAACACAAATAAATTAATTTTACGTGGTTCGGCAAACTGCCTATGTTCACGGGGCAAGGAGGGGGAGATCTACTATTAGAGGGAGAGAAAAAACAACTAGGGTTTACAATCACTTAATCTAAACCCTCACACAATCTCTCAAACCTCTCACACAGATCTCTCTCTCAAAAGGAGCCAAAACTCTCAAAGTCGGCACTACGTTTTTTCTTTTTCTTTGGCTGCGGCCGAAAAACACCTTCTGCCATTTTTTTCCTCCTTTCACGAAGTCCTTTGCACTGCGTTTTCACCAAAGTCCCCAAGAACAGCGGCTGCGATCTTTCACCTAGCCCACCTTGCACACCTTTGCCCATTTTTCACGAAACCCTAGGCAAAGGGTTTTATACTTGACTTTCGGGTGGGCTTCTTTGATGTTCACGCGCTTTCGTTCTTAACTGCAGCTCAAGAATTATCGGCCCCACTCACGTCAATTGAGAAGTCACTATATCACGTGAACTCTTCACATGAACTCTTCACGTGGGTTGGCTGGCTCATTCACAATTCTCCACCTCAGCGAAGTTTTCTCAAAACTGAGCCGATACCAACCAAACCAAATGTCTCACTTGTTACGTCCAGTACGAAGTGAAATAATTTACGACAACGGACTCAATCCACAACAAGTCGAGGACCCAAATAAGAATGCAAACACTCTCCAAATGTCGGTATCAACTCACCAAATCGATCTCACCCCCATCAAAATCAACTAATCCAAACCGGCTGCATCATAAAGACTGCCTACGTATCCTCTTGCCCAAGGAATCAAGCCTCACGTAGTTCACCCAAATGGCCGCGAACGACCTCAATCAAGTAGAAGAGTTCACAACCCTCCTCCAATATCAGCAACTCTGCGGCTGATAGCACCTCCATTAGCCTCAAACACCTCCACCTGAGGTGAATCAATGACCATATTCAAACTACATCTATTAGCTGCACTCGCATCAAAACTCAACTTATAATCTGCATCCTAAACCAAATGATCTCCAAACTGTGTAACCTCAGCTGGAATCCCAAACGATGTAGAATAATCTGGAGTAATCTTCACCCAATGTGGAATAGCATCACACTCCACCCGCTGTGATACCTCTAAGGTCTGTCCAAAACTCTCCACCTGCTGAGAGTCAAATAGCTCCCTCATCGAAGCCTCAACTGAAGTGACACAATCAGACCTATCTTCTAATAGAGTTTTACTTCCAATCACAGCAGTTGACAACTCCTTAATAGGATGACTCAAATATGTCGAAGCCTCAGTCCAGAACCTCTTCTGCAAACCATTGCTCGACCACAAACCCCGATCCTCCTCCAGCAAGGCACGATTCTCCAAATTTACCACCCTATCTAGTTGTCCTAATATTTCCTTTCCAACAAAGTGTCTCGAAATGCCGTGACCTCGGCTACAATACAGAAATAGGTCCATTTTGTACCTCCCATCAGAATAAAGTACCTTCACCTTTCTGCCAATCATACACTTCTTCAATCTGTTGGATACTAATAGGACTTTCTCCAAAGGGGATTTGGTTGCAACCTAAACACGCCTAGAACATCCACCAACAAAGGAAACCAAACTTCTATTACCTCCCAATGATGCCCCCTTGGAAGGCCCCCAAACATCCATGTGAACTCCTCCAGAACGACCCTTAGCACGGTGAATAGAGATGCCAAACTTCACCTCGGTCTTCTTGCTCACATCAACATGTTCACTAGACTTCAAACTACAGGTCTTCGCACCCTCTTTCAATCTATGCGAGGAATCAATACTGGAATGGCCAAGCCCCAAATGTCGTAGTCTAGTCGAATCAACAGAAGTCGCCAGCTCTCCACCTGTCACTATACCTCCAGTCAAGTAATACAGGTTATTCCTCCTGACGCCCTTTATCACAATCTGAGAGTCTTCCATGATCTCGAGAACCATGTCCTCAACACGAATCTTCAAACCCTCTCCAAACCAAAGCTCCAATCGAGATCAAGTTCTTCCTCAAAGAAGGAACATATCTCAAATCATTTAACTCCCTAACAGTCCCATCAAACATTTTTATGCGAATTCTTCCTATCCCAAGGATCTGGCATGCACAGTTATCAGCCATGTACACCACACTACTATCCAGCTTCTCAAAACTAGAGAACCATTCCCTTCTAGAGCACACATGATAGGTCGCACCACTATCCAACATCCACTCGGATTCTTCCGAATAGCTACATGTAGGACTGATAGAAAGCGAATAAATAGAAGAGTCAGAAATATTACCATCCGATATGATGTTTGCTTCTGATGATGGTTGCTTTCCTTTTCCCTTCTGCTTATTCTTTATCCATTCATCGAGCTTTGGACAGTCTTTCTTCCAATGACCAGTCTCCTTGCACCAAGCACACTGATCTTTTCTAATTGTAGGATGTCCTACCCTAGACTGTAACTTCCAAATCTTTCGGTTTGGATCCTTCCCTCTTGCGGCCAAAGCCTTTGCTACCGACTCAGTCGAAGTCTCTTTATCCTTCTTCCGAAACTGATAATTCACTAGTGCAGCAGTGACCTCACTATACGAAAGGGATGCCTTCCCATTAATCAGAGTAAGGACGAAGGTCTCATATTCCTCGTCGGGTAAGGAACTCAACAACAATAACGCTTTGTCCTCATATTCAATCATGACATCCACATTCACCAAACCCGCAAGAAGCTTTGTGTAGGTGTTCATGTGATCTCTAATTGAGGTTCCCTTCTTCAACTGGAAACGATAAAGTCTCCTCTTCAAATACAAGCGGTTCTCAACACTCTTTGTCAGATACTTGTTTTCGAGAATCTCCCAAATCTTCTTTGCAGAAGTCTCATTCATCACATCATATTTTAGATCTTGAGTCAAACAAGACCTAATCACAACACACGCTGTTCGATTCATCTTCTTCCAAACCTTCTCTTCAATGTCATCTGGCTTGCCATCTAACTCCAATGTATCTTCCAAATTCTACGCGTTCAGCGCATCCAAAACCTCACATCTCCATAATCCAAAATTGTTTGTGCTATTAAACTTCTTCACTATCTTCATAGAGTGGATATTCAAACTCTGAATGGTCTTCGCGTCAGAAGCACCACTCTCGACACCCGAAGCACCTTCTTTTCCCGACATCTTTTTCAACGCACCAACGAACGAAGAATAGATCCAAAATTAAAAAGATAGAGTCTTTACCAAAAGATCCCACCTTTATTACCAAACGAAGCCCTAGACGAGCCTCCAAAATTGATCTACTCTTCCAACCAAGACAAAACCCTAGATTTGGAACCTGGGCTCTGATACCACTTGTTGTGCGCAGTGAAAATTTCGGTAGAATTTCTGGTGCACAATAAGAGAGAAGGATCAATAATAATTCCTGTCTCACCAAGGAAACAAGAATCTGAAGCGAATATCTCAACAAAGTGAGATATCGACTCTTCCTCTTATCAGTTCTTGGACTGACTTGTCGAGGGATCCTAAAAACTATTACAATGGCCACAAACATAAACAAATCAATTTTACGTGGTTCGAAAAACTGTATACGTCCACGGGGCAAGGAGGGGGAGACCTACTATTAGAGGGAGAGAAAAAATAACTAGGGTTTACAATCACTTAATCTAAACCCTCACACAATCTCTCAAACCTCTCACACAGATATCTCTCTCAAAAGGAGCCAAAACTCTCAAAGTCGGCACTGCGTTTTTTCTTTTTCTTTGGTTGCAGCCGAAAAACACCTTCTGTCATTTTTTTCTTCCTCCTTTCACGAAGTCCTTTGCACTGCGTTTTCACCAAAGCCCCCAAGAACAGCGGCTGCGATCTTTCACCGAGCCCACCTTGCACACCTTTGCCCATTTTTCACGAAACCCTAGACAAAGGATTTTATACTTGACTTTCGGGTGGGCTTCTTTGATGTTCACGCGCTTTCGTTGTTAACTGCAGCTCAAGAATTGTCGGCCCCACTCACGTCAATTGAGAAGTCACTATCTCACGTGAACTCTTCACATGAACTCTTCATGTGGGTTGGCTTGCTCATTCACAATTCGGAGAAGATATTTTAGAAAAATAAAAAGAAAATAAATTGGTAAATTATGTTGGAAATTTATCAAATAATTAAGATTATAGCATGAAATAAATCCGAATAAAATAAATAAGAGTTAAGAAAAATCAGGTCTGACGGGAGCAGTCGTGTATTCACTGCCCTAGAAGATTGAGAACCCGCCTATCGCCTTGGCGCAGATGGTTCCCTCTTCCCTAGCGGTAAAAGCCCCAGGAAATGGCTGACCTCTGTATTCGGGCGAGAGTGCAGAGCTTCAGCTCAGATGAAGGAAGTTGCCCATAAAATAAAACTAAGATGTAGATGAAAATAATATGTAGGGGAGAGAAGAAAAACAAGAGAAACTTGTTGTATATTTTTTCTTATCATTTTGAGCTCAACATACGGATATATATATATATAGGGTTGGAAAAGACGTTACAAAACCCGTAATTAATTCCGTAACGTTCATCATAAATTTTGTAACGTTCCCCATAATTATATAGCCGTTACACATATTTTTAATTGCTAATTAAAACATGTTTTAATTATAAAATTTTATTACTATTCATGAAGGCAAAATTGTCTTTTCTTAACAAAATATCTAACAAATTATACTAGCTCCCCAAGAACTTTCAAAATTTTGTACCAGACCCCCAAACAACTTACAATAACTATTGGAATTGCAAAAAATCCCCAACAAGTTTGTGTTTTGCAAATAACCCCCATGATTGGTTCAATCCACAGTTTGTGTTGGCAACACATTAAGATTCTAAATATGGAACGACACTGTTATGGGAGTTATCTGCAAAATGCACAAACTTATCGGGGTTTTCTGCAACTCTAATTATTGTGGGTTTCAGTACGATTTCAAAAGTTATTGGGAGTTTAATGCAAAACACTGAATATTTTTGGGAATTTCATGTGATTTGTCCCAAATAAATATAAAAGAAACCCTCAATGAGGAATGTATTCACTTATAGGAAACTCGCGAAACATAATGAAGAGTTGCTTATACTATACTTTTAACCTCAGTGGGTGATATACTGAAATATCATATATGTGAGGTTCTATCTAATATATACGAATACCTTTCTTGAGTATAGCTAATATTTGAAATGTTACTTGTACTTAAAGAATTCACTTTGTTTAATTTGGGGTAAATAACGGTAAGAGATGGAAGCAAAAGAGAAAGATGATCCAAGAGTATAGCATCCTTACGTGTCGTGATCCCCAAGTGTCAGCCTCCTCTAGAGATCATTTCAGAGCGCAGTCCTTACAACGTTAGGATGGTCAAAAAAAAAAAAAAAAAAAAAAAAGAGGCAAGAACCTCTAATTGTAGGAGAGTACTTAGCTCGAAATTGGAAACAAAAGGATATAAGATAACAATTCATTTTTTCCCCCTGCAAAATAAGCTCTGAAGAGATATACCAGCGATAAACTTCAAATGAAGTGGATCTCGTATCCTGTTAGATGCAAAAAACAATTCTGGAATCATATTCATTGAAAGAGAAACAATAGCTATTAAATAGCTTTTACAGAATGAAAACAGAAGCAAACTACATCACCTGCACATTCTAATCTAAAGACTGGAACTTTATTCTAATAGAATAACAAACTAAAATTGAATATCAAACTAAATCTTATCATTTCCTTCCCCTAAACTAGACTGCATAGGCGGCTAGTTTACCTTCATTCACCAGATCACAAACTCCCAGTTTCTTTCTAAGCTTCTGAAATGACTCTAGCTTGAGTGGTTTGGTAAATATGTATGCAATTTGCTGTTGTGTACCACAATACTTGAGCCGCACAACTCCTTCATTCACCAGATCACGTAAGAAATGGAAACGCACATCAATGTGCTTGCTCCTGCCGTGCATTACAGGATTCTTTGACAGCTTGATTGTTGAGATATTGTCACAAAAAGTGACAGGACTCTCACTGCCATTATAACCAATCTTCTTTAACACCCTTTTCATCCACACCACCTGACAAGTGCATGCTGTAGCCGCAACAAACTCGGCTTCTGTTGTGCTTAGTGTAACTATTGGTTGCTTTCGAGAAGACCAAGCCACTGCTGCTCCACTTAGAATAAAAACATAACCCGACGTGCTCTTTCTATCTTTCACATAGCCGGCATAATCACTACCAGTGAAGCCAACCAACTCCTTGTTTCCTTCTTTCTTGTAAAGAATACCAAAGCCAATGGTTCCTCGCAAGTAGCGTAGGATTCTCTTGGCTGCTGAAAGATGTAGCTCAGTTGGCTTGGACATGTACCTACTAATTAAGCTAACCACATACATTATATCTGGCCTTGTGGTTGTTAAATACATCATGCTTCCAACCAGCTGCTTGTAGAACGAACCATTCACCTCTACACCATTTCCATCTTTAAAAATTTTGAACCCTGGAATGATCGGATTTTGAACAGAATTACTATCCTCCACTCCAAACTTCTTTAGCACTTCCATCGCGTACTTCTTCTGACTAATGAATATCCCTCCATCAAACTGCACTACTTCAATACCCAGAAAATACCTCATCTTACCCAAATCTAACATATCAAATTCCTTCATCATTGAGTCCTTAAACTCACACATCATAACCTCATCGTCTCCGGTATAAATTAAATCATCAACATACAAACTAATGATCAAACGTTTACCTTGTTTGGTAACTTTGGTAAACATAGTCTGTTCATTATCATCCTTCTCGAAACCTTCTCTCTTGAAGTATGACTCAATCCGGCTGAACCATGCTCTTGGTGCCTGCTTGAGTCTGTACAAAGCTTTTTTAAGTTTGTATACCTTTTGCTCTTCATTCTTCATCTCATAACCCCTCGGCTGCTCAACATAAATGTCATCAGTTAATTCTCCGTGAAGGAAGGCTGATTTCACATCGAGTTGAAATACACTCCAACATCTCTGTAGGCGTCTAAAAATGCCTACAGGTATTCGCACACAGCTCGAGATGGAGAGAAGACAACGAACGTCATTATCCGAGTCTAAGAGGATTATCTGTCGCCGACAAGCGCATGAAGTGAAACGACGAACCAAGTGGCCCGCGTGCGTCGGTCAACATGCGCGTGTCAATCAGCTCGCACGCGTCGGTCAACACGCGCGCGTCAATCAGTTCGTGCGCGTTGGTCAATACGCGCTCGTCAATCAGATCACGTTCGACGGTCAGTCCCATAACGAAGCGTGCAAGTCAACAAGTCGGCCAAAAATACACGAAACAGGAGAAACTACAAGTCCCGGAAAAGTAAGAAAACACAGAAGAACACAGCGAAGACGGATTCCCCGCGCTCGCGCTGGTCGGACGAATCCGACCCGCGCTTGCGCGGGTCGGACTCAATCGACCCGCGCGCCGCGCACGTCGGATCTGACCGACCCGCTCAAGCGCGGGTCAGATCCGTCCGACCCGCACCCCCCTCGTGCTGTTTCAACCCCAGACACGTTTTTCAGTTTTAAAACGGTTTTTCGCACGTCTTTTCCATTCTAGGGGTTCCTAACTGACTTAATCTCATCTACAAAACGTGGTTAGGCCGTTATTAACTGAAGATAAGGTCAAATCCATCGTTCTTATTCGAAAACTCCCCAACCGAAGCCTATAAATATAGGCCTAGGGGCTCATTTCACAGGGGCAAATTATTATCAAGGCGTGGAGGTGCTGTTGGATTGAGAAGTCAATGAGCACGAATTTAGCGAAGGCTAATCAAATCCCGGCGAACTTCGACATAAAGAAGGAGCTATTCGAAGGATCTGAACCCGGTCCGTCCATTCCTTGAGAATAGGTTTGGTCTTAATCTCAAGAAGAGCCCTGATTTCGCTTGGTCGATTTTAGCGCTTCAAATCAAACACTCTCTAGGTGAAAGCGAAGCTCTGCCTAATTTTCTATCAACCGAATCCAGATCTAAGGTGGTCCACGGATAAACCCCGACACAGGCAAAGATCCCATGCAAAGTAATAGGCGATAAACATCTGTCGCGTGTTGTTTGAATGAGAATTGTAACTTTTATTTTCATTGTGTAAAGGTCTTATAAAAAGACCGATCTTTTTGAACTTGTTATAACGATCGAAGTTGTAATGAGTTATACAATGAAGAAAATAATTTTCTACCCAAACAATCTTTGAGCTGCAATAGCTAAGATCATCCGCACCGTGTCCATGCGAGCTACAGGAGCATACACTTCTTCATAATCAACTCTGTGTTCTTGAGCATAACCTTTTGTGACTAAGCGGGTTTTGTAGTTCTCCACTTCTCCAAGTTCATTCAATTTTGTTTTGTAGACCCATTTGACTCCTATCCTTTTAGCTTCCTTTGGCAAGTCAGTTAGAAACCACGTCTCATTCTTCTTAATTGATCTTATTTCCGAATCCATAGCTTGTCTCTATTTCTCATCTTTTACTGCTTCATCAAAACTGGTCGGGTCAGAACTAGCAAACAAAGCCAAGTGAGCTTGCACATCTTCATTGGAAAAGCCTTCACCAGTGAAATAGTCACCCATCCATAATGGTTCTCTTCTATTTCGAATTTCTCTTGCATTTGAAGTTTAAGGAACATCAAGATTTCCCGGGGTCAGCACAGTTTCTTCACTCCCTTCCGTATCTTCATTTTCTTCCTCTTCACTACTCTGTTCTGCTCCTTCTTCATTCTCCTCACTGCTTTGTTCTTCATCTCCTCATTCCAAGTCTAGCTTAATCTGGTCTTCATAGCTTTCATCCCAACTCCACTTCTTGTCTTCCTTAAAAACGACATCTCTACTAATTACAATTCTCTTCGACACCGGATCATACAGTTTGTATCCCTTTGATTCCTTGCTTACCCCAAATAAAACACAGCTGCGACTCTTATCTTCAAGCTTTGTTCGTTGAGCATCAGGTACATGAGCATGTGCTATACTACCAAATACTCTCAAGTGTTCAACAGAAGGCTTCACCCCGCTCCATGCTTCCTCTGGCGTCATGTCTTTCACTTACAACGTTGGGCATCTATTAAGAACATAAAATGCCCAGTTCACCGCCTCTGGTCAGAACGTCTTCGGAACATCTTTCTCAATCAATAAACTCCTCACCATATTCATCATCGTCCTGTTATTCCGTTCTGCTACACCGTTTTGTTGTGATGTATAGGTGGTGGTCAATTGCCTCTTGATTCCACTCTTTCTATAATAATCGTTGAACTCACTTGATGTGAACTCTCCTCCACGATCTGTTCTTAAACATTTAATGGACAAACATGTCTCCTTTTCTACGTAACTCTTAAATAACTTAAAAGAAGCAAATGCATCTGCCTTATGAACAAGAAAGTGTGCCCAAGCCTTCCTACTAAAGTCATCGATGAAACAAATGAAGTACCTCTTGTGGCTGTTGGAAATAGGAGAGATTGGGTCGCAAATATCAGCATGAATTAGCTCCAACTTCTCTGACGCTCTCCATGTGCTTTTCTTCGGAATATCATCTCGGTGTTGATTACCTTTCAAGCAATCAATACATACAGCTTCAGACTCGGAAAAACTCGGCAAACCCCTCACCATTCCTTTGTTTTGTAGAGTCTTTAGTCCTTTGTGACTGAGGTGGCCATATCTACGGTGCCAGAGATGAGCTAGGTATTGCGTGATTGTTTGGAGACACACTTCCTTTGTTTCTTTCTTGATTGGTTGCGTGTTTTATAGCAATACAAACATCCGGTTGGCTGTCATGTTGGTTTGAATGATCAAACCCTTCATTGGATGGTAGATTCGGCTCTGATTTGATTGCATTAGAACGGCTAGGCCATTTTCTTGCAGCTGGCCTATATTGAGAAGGTGACTTCTCAACTCTGGCACATAAAACACATCTTTTACAAGATGGCTAACACCTTCCAAAGATAATCACACACTTCCTTTGCCAACAACGTTCATTTTTGTATGATTTCCCAATCTGACCACCTGTTTAAATCCTTCTTCCAAGTCACAGAAAAAAGATGAATCACCACACATATGGTTGTTGCAGCCTGAATCAATAAACCACACATCATCTCGATTCACTCCATGTGACTCAACATAGGCCATTAGTAGCATCTCCTCCGACTCATCTGATTTTGCATAATTTGCTTGCTTCCCCCAACTGGGACACTCGTATTGGAAGTGTCTGAGTTGATGACATTTGTAGCACTCAACAATTGCCTTATTGTAGTTTTGGCGACCTTTACCTCTGCCTCTTCCTCCTCTGAAAGCAGCTCTCACATGTCCTCCTCCACCATAACCCTCATCATGTGACACCTTGAGTGTGTGTTCCTCTCCACCATCCTTCTTGAACTTCTACTCATGAACAAGTAGTGAACTTTGTAAGGCATCCACGGAGAGCTGATCAATATCCTTTGCTTCTTTTTCTATGGAACAAACAATGTAATTTCATTTTTCAGTGAGAGTTCTCAAAATCTTCTCAACTATCTTGACATCAGTCATATCTTCCCCACAATTCCTCATATCGTTTGCAACCACCATTACACGACCAAAGTAGTCAGTGATCGATTCACTTTGCTTCATTGCTAGAACCTCAAAAGTCCAACGAAAACGATTGAGTTGGGCCCTCTGTACGCGAGCGTTGCCCTGACATTTTATCTTCATGGAATCCCAAAGCTGTTTGGACGTCTCCTTTTGTGTGATTGTCTTTAGAATTGACTTGTCAAGGGATTGAAACAAGTAAGTAATTCTTGGCCTTCAAATCATTCAGCTTCATCTCCTCTAGGGTTCTTCTTTGTGTAGCCGTCAACACCTCTTCATCATCAGGTTGTGAGTAGCCTGATTCCACAACAACCCAGTATTCCTTTGATCGGAGGAGATTCTCCATGACCACGCTCCAGTGATCATAGTCACCATCGAACTTTGGAATAGAAGGCTGAGCAAAGCCACCGTTTGCTTCTGACCCCATCTTTCGCACACTCCCTTACTTGTTTTTCTCTCTCACTCACACTTTCAAGTTCTCAAGTCAGGCCCTCCGGATGGCTCTAATACCAGAATGTTAGATGCAAAGAACAATTCTGGAATCATATTCATTGAAAGAGAAACAGCAACTATTAAATAGCTTTTACAAAATGAAAACAGAAATAAACTACAGCCCACATTCTAATCTAAAGACTGGAACTTTATTCTAACATAATAACAAACTAAAAATTGAATATCAAACTAAATCTTATCATATCCCGCGTTGCCTCAGAAATTATGGATAATCTTAAGCACTGTATAGTTGAGCAACACTGCCTTTTTATGTATCAAAAAGGTCAGGGACAGTGGACTTAAAAGCTTTAGATATCATATTACGACGTGCGAAATTTGTTTATATTAGTTTATTTCTTGTATTTAGCCCCATCGCCTCTTTTCTTGTGGTGCACCCGACTCTTTGCAAGTTGGTGGATGTTGTCACATCAAATAGTAGTTGGTAGCGTTATGAGAAAATAATTTATTTTGGAGTGACCTATAAATATAACTTGAAACTAGATCATGATAGGGCACCGCTTTGCCAAAAGTACGCCATAGACTCAAGACCATTCACAAAGTCCAAACTATGTTACCGACATAAATTGTCCCTATGAAAGCTCAGCTCTCTTCTCGGTAGACAATAATGTCTCTTAGAAGCGATCGATCTTCACATAAAACAAAGGTATTTCATATGTGATATAACTCAAGATAACGTCTATTCTCACTACCATGCCTTCTAATGAGACAAGATATTGGTCAAATCCGGCCAACATCTTACTTATTGGGGGGAATGTCAATGAACAAAGCCATTTAAGCAAAGCGTTTGATTTCAAAAGCATTTGATGTATTCCTCCACTTTTATATTACAATATTTCGATGGTTAGAACCTATTATTCAATCTATTTTAGGAAATAGTTAAGAAATAAAAATTATTTCACCCACTTGGTAAAATCCACTTAGGAACTAGCTACTTTGTTCGCATGGATTGGGACATATATACTGTGAAGACTTTTGCTGTCATGAAGTAGATCTGAAGTAAGATGAACATTTTTAGAAGTGTCTCGCATGCATTCAAATAATTTAGACGACAACTAAAAAGTATTAGGATTTAGTACCTTATGGGAAATTGATAAATTGATATGTAATTAGATATATGGCATTTATATATCTATAGAGCAATGATTTTGTATCAATATTGTGATGTTTAACCTTTTTTTAAAGCATATTATTATAGTCCATCTTGTTTGTTGACTTTGACAATGTACCCATGAAGACTCATGGGCCGAGATCAGTCCAAATTTCAAATATGGAGCTCATGCTTAATTCTAAACTTTGACACTGAATGCTAGTTGTTAGGATTGTGTCTTTGATTTTTTGTATAACTTCATGAGAATTAGATGTTTGGGGATTCGAAACAATCAAATCGAATCTGTGTCCTTCCGAATCTTGTGTTTGAGAGTTGAGCAAGTAGGAAAATCACCACAAATCAAAGAAAAACTTACAGGAAAGTAAACAATAAAGAACACACCAGATTTAACGAGGTTTGGCAACGTGCCTACGTCCTCGGGAGCCACACCACATAATTCTTTGATTAATTGAAGAAGATTACAATGCTCACAATAGGCCTCTCGCTCTCTAAGAAATTATATCTTAAAGAGCCGTCAAAAACCTCTATTTTTCGTCAGCTAATAAACCCTAGAAACATATAATAATATATATAGCAGTCTAGGTGGAAACAGAATCTTAAACAAAAAAGGAAACCTAAAAAACCGATTCCGGTCGACCGGACAATGTGTTCGATCGACCGGCCAGATCACCAATTTTCTACAGGGTCTGGTGCATATTTTCGGTCGACCGGACCATCACCTCGGTCGACCAGATGCCACTTTCGGTCGACCAACACCATAATTTGGTCGACCGGCCAGAGTGCAGCTTTCTCCTCTGTTTTCTACAGGGTCAGCGATCGACCGGATATCCTCTTCCAGTCGACTGACCAGCGTTTTGACTGTTTCCTTCTTCTTTTGATTCCAGCTTTAGGTCTACACCATTTAGACTAACAATCTTCCACTTGGAGACCAAAACAACACCAACAAGCTCTCCTAAACTCATGCCTCCTTCGCAAGCATCTTCTCATACCCGAAAAACATCCATTCTTCAATCATCATCAAACCCGGCGATCCTGCCGATCCTCCTGGTGTGGCCCCGCCTTCATCTCCTACCCGTGAAGGCTAACTGAAGTTGCGCACAACTCCAGTTTATCAATGGTCACTGTTTTCGTCAATATATCAATAGGATTTTGACTCCCAAAAATCTTCTCTAGCTGTAACTTTCCGTCCTCAATCAGCGAGTATATGAAATAATATCGTACGTTGATGTGTTTCATTCTGGCATGATATATTGGATTCTTGGCAAGGTGTATAGCACTTTGGCTATCATAATAAAGAACTATGTTCCCCTGCTTCAGATCTAACTCTTTCAGGCACTCTGTCAACCAAATTATCTCATTGCTTGCTTCAATCACCATGACATACTCAACCTTAGTTGTAGATAATGTTACAATCTTCTGCAAACGTGAGGCCCATCTCACTGCTGTCGACGCCAAGGTATAAACATACCCCGTGGTACTCCGTCTCGTATCATGATCACCAGCGAAATCCGTATCCACGTATCCCCGTAGTACAAACTCCTTCTTCCTAAAACATAATGACTTGTCCATAGTCCCTCTCAAGTAGCGTAATATTCACTTCACGGCCTCCTAATGATGCTTCCCTGGATTGCTTGCAAACCTGCTCACAACTCCCACTACATGGGCAATATCCGACCTCGTGCAAACCATCGCGTACATGAGACTCCCAATGGCCGACGAATATGACACTCTGCTTATATGCTCTCTCTCTGTATCTGTCTTGGGTGATTGCTTCTTAGATAACTTGAACTGACTTCCAATGTACGTGCCAACGAGTTTTGCATTCTGCATGCTGAATCTCTGAAGTACCTTCTCGATGTATTCAGATTGACTCAACCTCAACGTCCCTTAAGCTTCATCTCTACTAATTTTCATCCCAAGAATCTACTTCGCTGCACCTAGATCCTTCATAGCAAATTCGTTTGCTAACTGCTTCTTCAATCTGTTTATCTCTTCTAAACGCGGTCCTGCAACTAACATGTCATCAACATACAATAATAACACAATAAAGCTGGACCCGAACCTCTTGAAGTAGTAATTATGATCTGAATTGCATCTCCTATAGCCATTATTCTGTATGAAGTTGTCGAACTTCTTATACCACTGTCTCAGAGCCTATTTCAATCCGTACAAGCTCTTCTTGAGCTTACACACCATTTCTTCCTTTCCTTCTTCAATAAAACCAACAGGTTGCTTCATGTAGATTTATTCATCCAAGTCACCATGAAGAAAAACAGTCTTCACATCTAACTGCTCAAGATAGAGATCTTCTGCAGCTACTAAGCTCAGCACCACTCTGATGATTATGAGCTTCACAACGGGAAAAAATATCTCTGTATAATCCACTCTTTTTCGCTGTTGGAACCCCTTCACGACTAATCTTGTCTTGTATCTTTTACTTCCATCACTCTCCTGCTTGAGCTGATAGACCTATTTGTCATGCAAGGCTTTATTTTGTATAGGTAGCTGGGCTAACTCCCATGTCTTATTAGTGTGTAGAGAATTCATCTCCTCTTACATCGCATGCTCTCACTGTTGAGATTCACTCACTTGCATAGCCTCCTCATAGCACCCTGGTTCTCCACTATCTGTCAAAAGTAAATAATCAAGTAATGAGAGATATCTGAGATTTGATTTGGGTATCCTAGATGACCTCCTAAGCTCCACGCTTTGGGTAGTCATCTCTGCACCTGGAGTCTCCTCCATTCTTCGGCCAGAATTGACTTTGTCGCCCCTATTTAGAAGTTCCTCCAAATCCATGTACTCGGATCCACCTGTATTCGTAGTGCTGCTCTCACTGCTTTGGCTATTATTGGCATTGTCCCTATCATTGTACATCACCTCCTTATTGAATATAACATCCCTGCTCCTGATGATCTTCCAGTTCTTCTCATCCTAAAGACGATACTCGAACTCATTAATGTCGTATCCAATGAATGTGCACTTCTGTAACTTAGCCTCTAGCTTGTTCCTGACATGGTCAGTGATATGAACATATGCCACATAACCAAATACTCGCAAATGTGAGAGATTGATCTTCTTGGCACTTCAAACCTCCTCTAGAATCCTGTAATCCAATGGAACTGATGGCCTATGATTAATCAAGTAAGCTATTATATGCACCGCATCCGTCCAAAATATCTTAGGCAAACCTACATGTAATTGCATGCTCCTGGCACGCTCCGTCAGTGTCATGTTCATTCTCTCTGCGAAGCCGTTCTATTGTGGTGTCCCTGGAGTAGTCCTCTCCAAATAAATTTTATTTAGAGCACAGAACCTCTTGAAATCCTTCAGCTCGTATTCTCTACTGTTGTCTGATCTCAGACACTTCACCTTCAGATCTGTCTCGTTCTCTATCATGGCCTTCCGTTTCTTGAAGATCTCGAACACCTCTGACTTGTGCTTCATGAAGTATACTCACACATTCCTCGAGTGATCATTAATGAAGATGACATAGTATGTCGAACGGCCAAGAGAAGACACACTAGCTATACCCCATATATCAGTATGAACTAACTGTAGCTTCTGAGCTTTAGGTGGCCTTCTACCCTTCTAGAAACTAACTCTCTTCTGCTTCCCAAAGATGCAGTCCTCTCAAACACCGACTTTCACGGAATCGATACCGGTTAGCTTCCCCTGTGAATGTAGAATCTTAATCCCCTTCTCGCTCATGTGTCCCAATCTATTGTGCCACTGATCCGTACTCTCTTTGTCAGCTGTAATTGCGAGAGTATCACTCGCATGTGAGGTGAGGTAGAGAGTTCCTGTTTTATTGCATCGGGCAACAACTATAGTACCGTTTGAGATCCTTCACGAATTCCCAGTGAATATCAAAACATAACCTTCTACTCCAAGCTGGCCAGCCGAAATAAGACCTCTTTCAGCTTCGGTACGTGCCTCACGTTCTTCAGATTCTACATAGAGCCCTTCAACTGTATTTGCACATCTCCTCTTCTAACAACACTACAGGGTTCATTATCCCCCAAGTATATATTTCCAAAGTCCACTGCTACATAGTTATGAAGAAGCTTCATATTAGTAGTGGCGTGGAACGAGGCTCCTGAGTCGATGACCCAAGATTCAGAATCATTATCTATAGCCAGAATCAAGGCATCCTGTACGAGATGAACCTCCTGCTCATTCGCATCCTTCTTTTATGCTTTACAAGCCAAAGACATTTGGCCTTCCTGGCCGCAGTTCCAACACTTCTCTTTGATAGGTTTAACCTTTGAGTTCGACCTCTTCTTCTTTGACTTCGACCAATTCCTGTTATGGTTACCCTTCTTCTAGCTTCGGTCTCTCTGCTCGAGATTTAGGGCTGAACCCGAACCTTCTGATTTGGACGATTTCCTTCTAACCTCGTCGAATAGAATCATGCTCAGAACCTCGCTCAGCTTCAACTTGTCCTTCTCCGTCAAATTGCTGATTGCTGTCACACAATCTGCCCAACTATCCAACAACTGCGATAGTAACAATATGGTCTACACTTTGTCATCGAACGTGATGTCTACAGAGATAAGGTGATCAACAATCATGTTGAACTCGCTGAGGTGTATAGTGAAGGATCGTCCTTCTTCCATCTTGAGGTTGAAGAGGATTTTGACGAGATGCACCTTGTTTGCGGTGAACGGTTGCTTGTACATCTTCGCGAGTGTTTCCATAAGCCCCACCATCATCTTCTCCTTCAAAATATTATGGGTGACTGTCATGACGAGCGACAACCGGATTTGCCCTAGAGCCTTCCTATCCAGTATCTTCCAATCCTCGTCTGACTCCTCTTTTTTCTTTCCCTTATCCTTGCCCATCAACGAGCGATACAAGTCCTTCTGGTATAGATAGTCCTCCATCTGCGACTTCTAGTAGGCAGAGTCTGAACCGCCAAACTTCTCGATCTTAGATTTGCTTTCCTCTGTCATAGCTCTCTTTCACAAATTTGCTGAACAAAGCTCTGATACCAGTTGTTGGGGATTCGAAACAATCAAATCAAATTTTTGCCCTTCAGGATCTTGTGTTTGAGAGTTGAGCAAGTAGGAAAATCACCAAAAATCAAAGAAAAACTTGCAGGAAAGTAAACAAGAAAGAACACACCAGATTTAACGAGGTTCGGCTACATGCCTACATCCTCGGGAGCCACACCACACAATTCTTTGATTAATTGAAGAAGATTACAATGCTCACAATAGGCCTCTCTCTCTTTCTCTAAGAAATTGGATCTCAAAGAGCCATCAAAAACCTCTATTTTTCGTCAGCTAATAAACCCTAGAAACATATAAGAATATATAGCAGTCTGGGTGGAAACATAATCCTAAACAAAATAGGAAACCTAAAAAATCAATTCCAGTCGACCGGACAATGTGTTCGGTCGACCGGCCAGAACGCTAATTTTCTACAGGATCTAGTGCATGGTTTTGGTCGACCGGACCATCACCTCGGTCGACCGGATGCCACTCTCGGTCGACCGATATCACAATTTGTAGGCATCCAAAAATGCCTATGAGTGTCCGCACATAGCTCAAGACAAAGAGAAGGCGATGAACGTCATTATCCGAGTCAAAGAGGATTATCCGACGCCGACAAGCGCATGAAGCGAATCGGCGAACTGTTGATGACACGATAATGAACCACCATAATGGTGAACGCCAAGTGGACGGCACGCGTCAATCAACTCAAAGCGTACAAACGCGCCTAACAGTCAATCCCACAATGAAGCGTGCAAGTCAACAAGACGGTCAAACACGCAAAACGGTGGAAAACACAAGTCCCGGAAGAACCGGAAAACACGAAAGTCAGCAAAGCCAAAAGCGCGCCGCGCGGTACGGACCAAACTGACCCGCGCTCGCGCGGGTCGGAAT
>BQKN01000074.1:266213-318086 GCA_022839385.1 Asparagus kiusianus | reverse complement strand
AGTTGTAATGAATACCGCAATGAATACATCAATTTTCGACGCAAACACAATTTGGTTGACCAGCCAGAGTGCAGCTTTCTCCTCAGTTTTCTACAGGTTCCACGGTCGACCGGATATCCTCCTCCGGTCGACCGACCAGTGTTTCGACTGTTTCCTTCTTCTTTTGATTCCAGCTTTGGTCTACACCACTTAGACTAACATTAGATAGGGTTAGAGATCTATCATGATTAGGAGATTGGGTTTTATCATGATTAGGAGTTTGAATCCTATTCTAATTAGTAAGTTAGGCTAGAGATAGGGTTTTAGTATCCCTATATATATTATTCTATTGTTAGAGGAAAAACCAAGCAGATGAGAGAGAACCAATACTCTTGTAATTTAGGGTTAGCAGAGGGCGTAGCCTGATTTAGGAATATTGTGCAAGAGGCGAGGGTTTCATAGTCTTTATCCGTGCAAAATATTACATCATTGGGAGAGGATTTCACAGTCTTTGTCCGTTCAAAAGATTGTAAGGAGAAAGCTTTGGAGATAATATGAGAGTTGATTATGTATGTGAGGTTGAGAGATTGATAGACGAGGGTTGAGTGGTTCCTCTTGTAGTTCTCTCTAATACATAGTGGATTTCTCGTATTGTTGCCTGTGGACGTAGGTCGAAGTTGGTCGACCGAACCACGTAAATCTCGATGTTCTTTCTTCTTGATTACGATTATTTTTTATCTTATTGATTGTGGGTTAGCTTCCGAGCTGCAGAGATCGTAGTTGGCGGGGAGACTAAAATTCCCAACACTAGTCCTAAACTTGAGGTCTTGCATATTCACAACTTTGACACTAAAGTAAACTTTAACGGCAAACATATATCAAATACACACTAGAGCTCTGACCATCTTAGGTATATGAGGTCGCATTAATTTACTAAGACAAGTTCATAACTCTTTACCACAATATTGCGGGAAAAACTCTAAGATTGGGAGTGTAATCTTTAACCGTGTAACCGATCCATTTTTACGAGTAATGCAAGGTGGTTGGGGACTCATTCCTTTTGAGTTCCCATCGTTTATCTCATCTCAAAATAAAAAATGAAAAAATAAAATATCATAAGCTCTTTATCATACTGATATTCTTCCCTAAACTATATTATATTAAGTACATTAATCTTTGTATATTGATAATAGAGTTAGGTATCTAGGCTATAACCCCTCTCTTGGTCTATGTTTGAACAAAAAGAAGTCTCATGGTATTATTGACCCCTCAATGATTGATGCCCTACATTTCACATGGTCTCCTATTAATGGCATTCAATGAACTACGACTTAAACCCGCAGGTTTTGGCTTTGAAGAAGACTAAAGCTTTATATGAGATTCTATTGTCGATCGATTTTATGAGGATTTGTTTAGTCCTCTGTCACATGGATTTGAGTATTAACATTCTAATCGTCACCGTCCAACAAAATTTAAACCCTTTTTCTATGTCGACTTAAAACAAATTCATTTTGATTAAGAATATCGAGTCTATTAATTGACCAGTTTTTTAAAGTACAACATGCAAAAAGGGGATGCATTGAGATTGCATGATGCTTCTCTTCTTGAAGAGATTGTGTCAAGACACTCGATGATATAGAAATACTATCATCGTATAATAATAAATCGATATGTATTCGGTAAAAAAAGTATTCAGAATTCTGAAATAAGAAGTAAATGAATCTCTCTCTCTCTCTCTTTTATAACGGGGCATGCACTTGATTTTTGTTTATTCACTTATCAGAAAGCATGGAGCTTATACGACATTGTAGCGTTAATAAAAGAGATAACGGCTAAATGCGCAGAGGCAGATTCTCTTACAATCTATAATTAACAGTGAGCGATCGATGCACTTTATTAGTGTTGAAGCAATGATTGGCAAAGAGATTACTAGTATAATTCATTGTATATTTTGCTAAAGGGAAGAGCTCCAGAACCGACCACGGATCTAACAATAAAATATAAGCACTCCTGAGTCCCAACCCAAAATAAATGAGAATCACTGGATCAAGTTGTTACAAGATAGTGTAAACTACGGAATCAGAATTTTGTTAATTATTATTTTCCCCCCCTTCCAGATAGAGAGAGAGATGACATGATACGTGACATACGTTCACATGCAGTAACTTTACGAAGGATAACTTTCCTCAATCTCCTCAAGAGAATCAAGATCAATCGGCAGCAATAAATTAAACAAGCGTTAGGATGTGAGCCTAACAATCTAACTCCACTCACCACAAACGATCCATGGTCCGATATTTGATCCTCATTGTGACGACATCATATTATAGTCTGAATCAGATCACTGATTAAAAGTCCTATATTTAACATAGTCAATCAATCAAAAGCCGATAGCTATCGTTCTTCTTCAGTAACATCATACTCAAAAAGAAAAAGGCAGTTCTCAGTTGATATGACGGACTTTCTGAAACGAAATCCTAGATAGATTTTAACTAAAGCATAAACTCGTATATTGTTTTCTACATTCAATGGTTTGGATTTACTATTTTCATCACATAGAAATTACTGGCTTGAACGCCTAGTGTCTCCTTACGCCAAGCGTAGATATCTAATAATGGTTGAACTCTCTGAGAGGCCGAAATATTCCTAACATCTTGTTTGCAACTGCGTCAATCTAATCATTATCATAAGCCATTCAAGTTCTATTACTTGAACATTGTCATAACTCCCCAGCTATATTTCTTGTATTAACATTCTTACATGATCAAAGAGGTAAATATTAGAAAACCCTCTTAACTTTGGACGATTATCGAAAGACTCCCATTAACTTTCAAATTATTAGAAAACCCCTCCTTCGGCATAGGGAGTATCACAAAATCTTCTAATAATTTTTAATTTTGGGAAAATTGCTTCTAGCCCCAACTTCCTTACAAGTATTCCGCCCCACCCCAAGACTTTTTCAACACTCCTAAAACCACCAAAAGCAAATCCATAATTCACTGAGCCCCAAAACACAAAACCCAAGAGTTTAAAACATGTGAAGACCATAATTCTCTCTCTCTCTCTCTCTCTCTCTCTCTCTCTCTCTCTCTCTCTCTCTCTCTCATGATGTTACTGCATGTGATGCTTTGAAATGGGTTTTCCAATGGCATCAAAGACGGCGAAACTTTCCTGGTGTTCGTCATCGGCGGCGAAGAAAACTACGATCTTGAAAACGGTGATGACGAGTTGCGTCGCCAACCCCCTTAAATTTACATATTGTTGCAATTTTTTAAATCGATTACTTGAGATTAAAATAGAGTATGTAAATTTGTATATTGTTGTTATTTCATTGTATTAAGTTTGTTGTTAAGCTTATGAGTTGGTGGTGAATAAATATTACGTGTTGGTTTTGAATGTTACGATGTTGTTGTGAAGTTTACGAGTTAGTTGCTAAGGGTACGTGTTGGTTGTGAAGCACGAGTTTGTTATGAAAAGGTTATGAGTTGGGTGTGAATGTTACGAGTTGATTATGAAGGTTACGCGTTTGTTGTCAAGGTTACGCGTTAGTTGTCAAGGATACGAGTTGGTTATAAATGATACGAGTTGGTTGCGAAGGTTACACGTTGGTTGTGAAGATTACGCGTTGGTTGTGAAGATTACACGTCGGTTGTGAAGGTCATGAGTTGGTTGTGACGGTTACGAGTTAGTTGTGAATGAAGGTTACATGTTGGTTTTGAAGGTTACAAGTTGGTTGTGAAGTTTACGAGTTAATTACCAAGGGTACGTGTTGGTTGTGAAAGTTACAAGTTAGTTGTGAAAATGTTACGAGTTGGTTGTGAAGGTTACGAGTTGGTTGTGAATGTTACATGTTGGTTGTGAAGGTTACGCGTTGGTTGTCAAGGTTACAAGTTGGTTGTGAAAGATACACGTTGGTTGTCAATGTTACGTATTGGTTGTCAAGCTTACAAGTTGGTTGTGAAGTATACGCATTGGTTGTGAATGTTATGAGTTGGTTGTGAATGTTACGAGTTGGTTGTGAATGTTAGTTAACAACAATCACAATCAACTTATTGCCGAGGTTTACAACCAACTCATAACATTCACAACTCGAAACCTTTACAACAAACTCATAACCTTCACAACCAACGCGTAACCTTCACACTCAACTCGTAATCTTTTCATAACTAACTCGTAAGCTTCACAATCAACACGTACCATTGGCAACTAACTCGTAAACTTCACAATCAACTCGTAACTTTCAAAAACAACACGTAATCTTCTTCATCACTAACTTATAAGCTTAACAACAAACGTATTACAGTGAAATAATAATAATATATAAATTTACATATTCTACTTTAATCTCAAGTCATTGATTCAAAAAAAATTATAACAATATGAAAACTTAAGGGGGTTGACGCGCAACTCGTCATCATTGTCTTCAAGATCGCAATTTTCTTCGCCGTCGATGACAAACGCCGGAAAAGTTTCGCCGCCGATGTCGACGCCGTTCGAAAAATTTGGAGGGAACTAACCCCGGGGGGCCCCCCGCGCGCGGGGGAAAAAAATCATTTCAAATAATCACAATAACATTATGAGAGAGAAAGAGTGTGTGTGTATTATGATCTTCACATGTTTTAAACTCTTGGGTTTTATGTTTTGGGGGCTCAGGGAATTATGAATTTGCTTTTGAGGGTTTTGGGAGCGTTGAAAAAGTCTTGGGGTGGGCTTAATACTTGTAAGGAAGTTGCGGGCTAGAAGCAATTTTCCCTTTATTTTTTATTAGAAAACTCCTTTTAACTTTGAGATTTAATCAAAAACCCTCTCTAAATTTAAGAAATTTTTTTTCTAATAAAACCCCTAAATTCAAGGAGGTTTTTTTCCCGATATTTTGAATTTGTCTAATAATCTTCCAAAGGTAGGGGGTTTATGATATTTAGCCCCACGGTCAAATTTCATAATCTTTCAGTAAGTTTTGTTACTATAATTAATTAAGTTACTCAGATAATGTTAGATGGCAGGCTTTTTCCCAATTTTTTAAAAGAGGAGCAGAAGACAACAGCACGGAGTGCAAAAGCGCAAAGTCAACACAGGTTCCACAATTTGATGGGTGTGGTCCCCACTTCCCTGAAAACGAATCTCACGCGCCCGGAGCTCGCCGACGTCATCACACGCGGCGGGTTGACCAGGTCATGCATTGAGGGCCAGTCCATGATCGGACGTCCAGCTGGACATCGGAATTCGGGTATGACGGTGATTTCTGCTTGATCGGTGCACGCAAAGCATTACTCCCTGCTCGTGGCCGCACGAAACTCAATGAACACGTCACACGTGCACAGTCAAGTGGTGACATAAAAAATAAGTTAAATTGACATTTTTGCGACTGATACCCTCTAAAACACCGCTCATGTAGCGGAGGTATAGCTTCGCCTTTTGTGCAAGTACCACAATTTTGATAGAATTGTAAACGAATAATTGTTAGAGCCTGTTTGTTTGCTAAAATAATATGAGAACCCCACTCCCTCCCCGCCATCAAGAAATCTTCTTCGGTCATGTAGGATTCTTGTAGGATTTTGGTTTCAACGTATTTTTAAATCATACGTTTGTTTCGTTTTGTGATTTAAAGAAATAAGTATGTCACGTCAGATTTTTGAGAAAACTCATTTCAGATTAAAAACATCTGAAAACACTTGAAAATGTCACTTCAAAGAATTTTTAATTACTAAAAGAACTGTTGAAACGACGTTCGGAAATAAAAAGGATTATTTAATTGCTGAAAACATTATTGCTTTTGCGGATTTCTATTTCCTTTTTTTATATTCAAACAAACACAAGAAATAAAAATAAATGATTAAAAAGCAAAATTTAATTACTAAAAATACTACTACTTTTGCGACTGGATTTTCTTTAAACGTGACGTGGCAGAGATTTTATTGCGAAACAAACGGAAAAAAAGGGAAATGTGCTGAAATGTCTTGAAATGGGTTGGGAATGTGTGTTTTCCATTTCCTTTTTTTTTTTCTGGAAAACAACCAAACACCCTTATTAGTAAAGTTGGATGTTTCTGTTAATTTAAATGGCAATATGGGAGAAAAAAACGCAAAGGGCAAAAAGGGATAATTGACAGTATAGAGTAGATGAAAGATCAATTAGCTAATTATCTGCCAACGTCACAATTTGCGAATAATGACATCTACTTCATAAATTTAGTGTATAATGTAGATTGATAAATAGATCATTCCTAAATAAAATAAATAAATAAATCAGCAGAGAACTGTGGGAAATATTTCCCCCCCACCAGGAAACTCCGATCTCATTCCTCCTATTGTGGATTTGGGTTTGGTTTATGAGTCATTATGCTTGTGATACCACAATAAAATAAAGAGTTAGATAAATAAATGTTAGATAAATAAATATGAGGTGACGACTTATTTTAAAAAAAATACTAAAAATTAAAAATTTATGATATTCACTCGTAATTAGTAAGATGGATCTCAAGTACTCATTGGCAATCTACTTAACAAATTAACTTCAACGTCATGCTCATTATTTCCAAAACAATGAAACGTCATGCATTTTTTTTTCTTTTACTATGCGACTATTACTTGTATAATCTATTACATGAAAAATAGCATCATTTGGCCACTTTAAAGGATTTCAAGAGATTAAAATTGTAATTTTTTTCTGTGCTTTTATTCGTATATTTTGCTTAATTAGACGTGTGACACAAATGACAATAAGTATTTGATGAGTAGAATTATTTTTATTCTTAAAATTGAAAGGAAAGACGATTAAGTTTGAAACTGCACGACGATTTAATTAGATTTCCTGAGATCCCAAAGAATTAGATTTTTATTTCCAAGGAATATTGAGATCATTATATTTATTATTTGATTTAAGTGTAGTACCTTACTTAACGCGCACTTTTGTTTGTTTATAGCTAAATAAAATCGAATTATCAAAGCGCGCATGTGATTGAACTATAATGTTGATGGAAATAATTACACATAAATGGAGGGGTAAAAACAGAAAGGCCTCTAATAATCTGTCTTACGTATTATATATTTTGCAGAACGTAACTTCAGAACTACCGCTATTTTTATTTATATATAAGCAATTGAGATAAAACCAGAACGAAATAAAGGGGAAAAGATGGTGAAATTTCGTATGTTTATTTATAAAATATAATCTTAACTTAAGATAAGTACTCAATTAATTTTTATAAGGCAGTGTTTGGAAACAAATCATCTCAAAAGATACAAGTGCAGAAGAATAACTGCAGAAAATATGTAAATGGTGTAACTTATAACAAGTTCATGTTGAAAGAAGCTTTCATTGTAATTGACAACTTTAGAAGGGCACAGATGCAAACCTCATTAAATATGTCACCCCCTAAACTTAAACTATCGCCATTTGTTTATTTTTTTAATCCCCACACAGTCCTCTAGATAACCTTATAAAGCCCAGAGGAAGTGAAAGTGCACAGAGCACTGCAACTGAACAAAAAATATTAAAGAACCATCAACAAACACCAACCTCAGTTGGTTGAAAGCTTCTTTCAAACTCTCTCTCTCTCTCTCTCTCTCATTCCTCGTCTCTCCCTCATCATCACCATCATTGTTATTCTCCAAACTCTCAAGAAAGAGAGAGAGAGAGAGAGAGCAATGGGAAATTGCCAAGCTGCAGAGATATCAGCAGTAGTGATCCAGCATCCAAACGGGAGAATAGAGAGGCTGTATTGGCCTACAACTGCTGAGGAGATCATGAAGAGCAATCCTGGTCATCATGTTGCTTTGGTGACTATCTGTGTCGCTCAAGAGAAGCAACAGGAGAATAGTAATGGCCATGTTCGATTTACTCGTGTTCGGCTACTTAAGCCTAAAGATATGCTCTTGGTTGGCCAAGTTTATCGCCTCATTACCTCCCAAGGTACTTCAAATCCCTCAGCTTTCGTTTGGGTAGATTGCTGTTCGTAACTTCTAGTATTAACAATCATTCCTCAATTTGCTAAGAGACTGAAGTCTTTCTTTTTTTCTTTTTTTCCCATTGTGCGCAGAGGTGAACAAGGCATTGAAGGCTAGGAAGCTAAAGAAGACAAAGCAGGCGCAATCAAGAACTGATTCAGGACCAGCAGGCGTAATGGAATCAGATATAATAGTAAATCACCAGGTACAGAAAAACGCAAGATTCATGATTCAGGTTCCAAATGTTGAATAGATGAGTTCGAAGAGTTGATTGATTCATTCGTCAAATGATTTCAGGTAGAAAACCAAGAACGAGATGGGCAAAAGAGTACAGCAGCAGCGGGCTCAGGATCAAGAGCTAGGCAATGGAGGCCGAAGCTGCAGAGCATCTCAGAGAGTGTGAGCTGAGCAGTCGTTGATGCATGCTTTTAAGGTTTGTTGGAAGAAAGAAGAGGAATTCTTTTCTCATAGAGTTTTAGTTATGGATGGGGTTCATGAAATCAGTATGTGTACAGTGTGGACAAGTGAAAACTGATTTCACATCAGTATCCATAAGAGGTTGTGATGCCTGGGATTATTGTACGGTTGTTTCTTTTTTACAGAACTGGTAGTCAAACGCAGGATGGTCTCAGAGACTTTAAAACTAGATGGCCTCAGAGATTTTAAAACTAGCAGAAGATATAAATTATTCTTAGAAACTCTTCAACTACTTTCTGGGTAACCAAGTGCCACTTCAACATGATGTTTCTAGAGAGCTTTTAGAAAGAAAAAAAATTGTTATCATGTTTTTACTCTTATCTAAGATATCAAGAATTGGTAATCAGATAAGGTCCAGTTAACCCAATTTTACCATCAATTCCAAATTTCAACTATCACTTCACAATAGCTGTTTCCGCAACAACAGTGGTTTGTAAGATGATAGTAAAACTCCTATATGATCTTTAACTTACCCCTTGAAAATTGGAATGGATGGTAAATGCTTTCGAATTACTCTCTAACCGGAGATGATCGTTCGACCCTACACAATTGTACTGAAAATATGATTGGACTAACAATTGTTGTTGTTTTTTTTTAATTTTCGATTTGACTGATGCAGTTCATATTAAAGATGTCAATAAATTAATGCCGAGATAATATCTCATTAATTATATGATGTATCCACTTCAATTGCCTCCAAAATGGGTATAGACAGTTCTCTAAATTGAAATCAATGAGAATGTGGACTTATATCATTGACAAGCTAGCCAAATCCGATGTCCACAATAAAATCATGACAAGTATGCAAAAACTTTACCAGGAGATTAGGAATAAGGACCTGAAGTGTTCACTTGTGATGGTTGGGAGTTCCAAATCTCCCAGTCTTTATCAACATAGTTCTGTGCCCACAATAATGCTGTCCTTGCAGCTACTGTAGCTCCTCGGAGCTTCTTCTCCTTGAGAGCCAGCAACATGTCTGTGAACGGCTCCACCATTAGAGTTCCAGGGCCTCCATATTCTTTGTGCAAGAATTCATTAAATATCTGCTTCATGAAACCATAATTCATAAAATTAGGCCCAGAGTTCTAAACTAATCACATACCAACAAAAATAATAACAAACATACATAGAAAATTGAGAGTAAGACCTAACAGCTTAGGGTTTTTGGTTAATTTGATTTCCGGAATTTTATTTACGCATCAAGACGTCTGAGTTAACCGTATAACATTAGCTTCAAAGAGTATCTGACCTTCAATTTAGATTTTGCAATTTTATGTTAGTTTGAAAATAAGGGAAAATGCTGATAAATTTTCTTCACATACATCGAGTCAAATGTCTCATCATGCACGCAGGAAATCATGATATAGTTCTGAAGTAACCACAATTGCCCTGTGATGATTTTCTTCCACTTTTCTATCTCTTCAAGATATCAATTTATATATCATGAAGTCCATAACCCCAGTTCCAATTTTAATTATAACTGGTTGGTAGGCCCTCCAGTTGTAGATGCCCTGTGCACTTCAAATATAAGTCAAACTAGTTTTGATGACGAGATAGAACGAAAAAGCAGGAGTCCATAGTTCTGCAATGATCATTATCCTATGAGAGAAGAGAAAGCATATGGTTCTTTAAGAAGTTACCTAAACTAATTTACTTTAAGAGGATTAAGGAAACAAATTAACTCAACTAAATTTATGGATAAAAGAATGTCCTTACAAACATTTGTTGGTTTTATTTGATTATATGTATCATGCCAAAGTCATCTCACTGAGCCATACATGTGGCATATCCACAAAAGTCTCTGCTATAAAAATTGATTATTAAAAAAAAGATATCAGATACCCAGAATGTGCACAATCGGAATAATTTGTCCCATATCCGTATTGTAGTGCTATACCTACTACATAATTAACTAGTAAATCAATCAAAAAGAGATTACACCTTCTCAGTAGACTACATGATAGATTCCATATATCTACTAGCACTACATTATTCAACTACAGAGAAGATAGCACTATCATCATAAGAATGTCAAATAGCATTACTTAAATGAAAGAAGAATATTTTTGCGAAAGAAAGAGGCAATTGTATATTGCAAGCACACTACCAATTTGCTGGTGGTCTCCAGGGACATTTGTTTGCCTTGTGATTATGTATAATATCATGTTACTACTTTTAGAGATAGCTTAATCTCATAAACAAGACACTTTTCTCCTAAGAACATTTCTTCCAAAAGCAAGGCAAAAGGGACAGGTAGTGATCTAGTGCCGCGAGCTAAAGCTTTCATTGACTCAGGTTTAGTTAGCGTCTGATGTTCACAACTTGGAAAACTATATACCATTGAGTTAAGGTCTAGTGATGATATACTCTAGCCCTGAAAGAAAGATGAAGTATCTCAAAGTGAATAATACCGATTCTCTTATATTTCGCCCAAGAAGTAAAGAACCAAATGCATAAAAAAAACAAGGGTAGCAGAAGGAAAAAAGAAAAATATAGTGTACAACAAAACAAAACTGGAAATGGGAAAAGGAAGTTGTGGAAGAAGGTAAATGTGTTTTAGCACCTTATATTTGCTAATTGCAACAGAGTTTCACAAAAAAAAGGGGAAATCCTTGATGAAAAGATTTTTTTTTTATCCAATCAGAAGTTATTGACTAAGCCCCTAAATTTCTGTCTTGTCCCTGCTCGAAGGAGCTAAATGAAAGTAGATATTCTCCAGGATGGCAAAGGCACATCTGAAAATAGATGTTGTCCAGACTAAATAGTATGAGCATCATAATTGTCCTTTCCAAACAATTAACCCGGCCCCGGGGGGTCCCCCCGAATAGTTAAACAGTGCATGTTATAGAAACTGCTTTGAAGTTTCTAAAAGAACGATAATACCAAGAGAGGATGAGTTCTCTCGCAATCTTGCAAGTGTTAAGATGATAAGCATTTGATGACAACTTATGGCAAGTTTAAATTTTACACCACGGCCCTATTTAAAATATTTGTCTTGTTGTTTGCAATAATTTCCTTAAAAGTATTTTGCTGCCAAAAAACCTCTAAATGATGACCCTTTCTTTTTTAGGTACCTTAGATGTTGCAGATCAAGACCAAATAAATTGGATCTTCAATTTGCTTATCCATCTTATGTATAACTAGCAGTACATAGTCCAAAATGAAATAGATTATAGCACAAGTCTATCTTAAAACATGAATAATAATATATTAAATATGCAAATTGCTAAGCAATCCCCTCTGAAATAGCATATCCATTGATTGGAGGTAGCATGTTTCCCCTCTATTTCCTAATTACATCATTTGTTAAACGACTAGCGAAACAGACTTACAATTCTTCATAGATTATTAACCTATAAATAGGAGAAGACATTGATTAGGAAGGTTACTTTTAAGTAATGTGTTTCAGAGTATATTAAGTCCTGCCTAAGTGTAAGATGAAAGAATGCCCTTATCAACATTTGAAGATTTCTTTTGGGTGCTTAAACAATTTCATAGCCTTACAGCAATTCCACCCCTCAGCATTTGGAAGATGTTGCAAGAAACTTCCTGGCATTGGACACATGCAGAAAGTATGGGAGATGCACAGAACTTGCATGATCAAGGTCACACCTCAAAACACAGTATAGCGATGTCCCTTGTATATGATCAAGTAGCTCACCAATAGCATGAGTCAATTACACCATCTGAGGAGATTAGGGTGTGAACGCGTTTTGTTGCTTGTGGGGGCCACACCCACGAGCAGCGGGGGAAAACCGTGTGAAAGGCTAAGCTTGCGTGAAAGGCTAAGCGCGTGGGGGTTATCACGAGACGCGTTTATCACAAGCGGGACTAGGCTATAAATAGGAACCCTATTTTTCTCCTAGGGTTTGGTGCAAGTGCAGAGAGAAAAAAACGTTTTTGTCTCTTCTAGGGTTTCGTGCAAGGGCATGCAGGGGAAATCGCAGAGGCGTTTCGGTTGGTTTTGGCTGCTGTCCTTTTGAGAGAGAACTTGTGAGGGATTTGAGAGATTATTTGAGGGTTTTATTTGTGAGTTTTGTGTGATTGTGAATCCTATTTGTTCTCTCCCTCTAATAGTAGATCTCCTCCCTCCTTGCCACGTGGACGTATGCAACTTGCCGAATCACGTAAAAATTCATTGTCTTGCTGTGATTTGTAATAACTTGTTTAGGTTCCCTCGACAAGTCAGTCCTAGAACTGATGAGAGGAATAATGTATATCCCACTTTGTTGAGATATATCACTTTTGGTTCTTGTTTTCTTTGTGAAACAGAGATTTAGTTGAGATCTACTCTCTTATTATGCACCAGAGGTGATGCCGAAATTTTCGATGCGCACAACAAGTGGTATCAGAGCTTCGGGTTCGATTTGAGGTTTGTTTTTGAGGATTCACTGTAGGATTCTCATTTGAAAAGTTAGATCAACAATATGGGAGAAGCAAGCACATCGGGATCGTATCTTACGAAGATGATACAAAGTCTGAGCATCAATAATACAAAGATTGATATTCCGAAGTTCGACGGCAAGATCAATTTTGATTTGTGAAGATGTCAGGTGATGGATGCGTTGGACGCATAGAATTTGGAGGAGACTCTCGAGTTACAAGAGAAACTTAATGATATGGAGGACAAGGTTTGGAAGAAGTTGAACAGTAGAGCTTGTGGAGTTATTCGGTCATGCTTAACGCCTGATCTTATTTATGATGTGATGAACGAGACGTCGGCGAAGAAATTATGGGAAACGCTCAATGAGAAGTACCTTACTAAGAATCGGCTTCACTTGAAGAAGAGATTTTACCAGTTCAAGATGAAGAGGTGAGTTTTCATAAGGGAGCATGTTAACAACTTCACAAAGCTGCTTTCGGATATGGCCAATGTGGATATCATAGTTGAGAATGAAGACAAGACGATGCTATTTTTGTGTTCGTTACGCGAGGATGATTATTGTACCTTTGTTCTCACTATGATTAATGGAAGAACGACTGTTAATTACAAGGAGGTGACCTCAATGTTGGTGAATTATGAGTTGGGGAAGAGTGTTGACGAACCCTTCGAGAAGGCATCGGGAGATGCATTAGCAGTCCAAGACCGTGGTCCAAACCGTAGTAGGAGGTCGCAGTCTAGAAGTGCATACTTTGCAGTTCGTAAAAATCAGTGTGTCTTTTGTAAAGAGGATGGACATTGAAAAGCCGAATATCCAAAGTTAGATCGAGCCAGGAAGAATAAGGGAAAAGTTATACAAACTTCAAAGGTGAATGTTGTCAAGTCTAGTGGTAATAATTCAGATTCAGATTCTTTAGGCTATTTGTTTTCTGTACTACCGTCAGTTTGTGTTGCCAACTCTACAAAGTGGATGTTGGATTCGGGTGCTTCTTATCATATTTGTCCTTAGAGGGATTGATTCTCCAGCTTTCAGGAGTTAGAAAGAGGGGATATCGTGCTCATGGGTAATGAACATGCATGCTCTATTGGTGGTATTGAAATCTTTCGGATTAAGATGTGTGACGGGATGATTCGGGAGTTGGATGAAGTAAGATTCGCTCCGCAATTAAAGAATAATATCATTTTACTTGGAGTTTTGGAGATGACAGGCTATCGGGTGACATTAGAGGATGCATTGTTGATTGTCACATTGAGGTCCATGATTGTGATGAAAGACGTCAGAAAGAGCAACTTGTATTATTTGCTTGGAAGCACGGTAATTGATAGAGAGCTGATGACTTCTTCGGATTTGGCTAGACTGTGACGTTGTTTGAGGCTAGGATATTTGGTTATTGGTACCGTGCATTGTTTGTTGAGAAGTATTTTGACCTGTAATTTAAAGTCTTATGAACACATCGGTATGAGCGAGAAGACCGATGTAAAGTTTGACACTTCTATCCATCGATCGAGGGGTCTTCTAAGAGGTGTTCATTCAGACATTTGGGGGCCTTCCAAAGGGGCATCATTGGAAGGTAATAGATATGTAGTTTCCTATGTTTGTGATTATTTTAGGTATTAGTGGGTTGCAACCAAGTCCCGTTAGTGTGAAGTCCTAGAAGTCAATAACAGTTGGAGGAAGTGTGTTGGCAGAAAGGTAACTCGTCGTTCTATTTTAGATAGGGGTTCTTTTCTGCGTTTGTGCCGAGCTCACGACAGCTAAAGACACTTCATTAGAGGGGAAACATTAGGGCGATAAAATAAGATGACAGATTTGATGAGTTGTTCCTTTCTAGAGGAGGATCAGTGTTTGATGTCGAGCATTGGTTATGATAATCGGGCTTCGACATGTTTGGGCTATCTTATGCATAGGTTGTCGACTGTTGCGTTTAGAGATTTTAGATCTGGTGGAGATGCTATAGATTTTGGGTTACGTCGGATGTTTGGCTACCCAGTATTTTATCACATCGATGATGTGAGATTTGATCTGATTACACGTTTAGGATTCAGAAGCTCGTTTGGTTGATTTTGTTCTGAGCAGGTATGTCACTTTTGACTCTCGACAGGTAGAGAGTGTTGATCAGATCGTTGGGATATCACAGCAGGTGGAGTGTGATGTCACTTCACGTTGAGTGAAGATTCCTCCATGTTCTCTAGATCATACTGTATCATTTGAGATTCCAGCTGAGGTGACACAAATTAGGAATCATGTTGGTTTGGATACAGATGATGAGTTGGTTGATTCGAGTGCAGCTGGTGGACATAGTTCAGATTTGGTTATGGCCGTTGGTTCACCTCAGGAGGAGGTGTTTGGGTTGTTTCTCTTTGGGGCCATTAGGAGAGCTATCAGTCGCATATTTGTTGGTGATGTTGGAGAATGGTTCCGAACTCTTCTAGTTGATTGAGGTCATTCGCGGCTATTTGGATGAACTACGTGAATGCTTGATTCTCTGGGCAAGGGAATACATAGGCAGTCATTTATGATACAACCGATTTGAGAGTAGATACCGATGTTTGGAGTTTGTTCGCATTCTCATTTGGGTTCTCGACTTGTTATGGATTGAGTCCGTTGTCGTGAAATTGTTTCACTTCGTACTGGACACAACAGTAGGATATTTGGATGCTTTGGTGTCGGCTCAATTTTAAAAAAACTTCGTCGATGTGAAGAATTAAGAACGCGTTTTGTTGCTTATGGGGGCCACACTCACGAGCAACGGGGGAAAACCGTGTGAAAGGCTAAGCTTGCGTGAAAGGCTAAGCGCGTGGGGGTTATCACAAGACGTGTTTATCACAAGCGGGACCAGGCTATAAATAGGAATCCTATTTTTCTCCTAGGGTTTGGCGCAAGTGCAGAGGGGAAAAAACACGGCTGTCTCTTCTAGGGTTTCGTGCAAGAGCATGCAGGGGAAAATCGTAGAGGCTTTTCGACTAGTTTTGGCGGCTGTCCTTTTGAGAGAGAAATTGTGAGGGATTTGAGAGATTGTTTGAGGATTTTATTTGTGAGATTTTGTGTGATTGTAAACCATATTTGTTCTCTCTCCCTCTAATAGTAGATCCCTCTCCTTGTCCAGTGGACGTAGGTAACTTACCAAACCACGTAAAAATTCGTTGTCTTGCTGTGATTTGTAATAGCTTGTTTAGATTCCCTCGACAAGTCAGTCCTAGAACTGATAAGAGGAAGAGTGTATATCCCATTTTGTTGAGATATATCACTTTTGGTTCTTGTTTTCTTTGTGTAACAGTGATTTGATTGAGATCTACTTTCTTGTTGTGCACCAGAGGTGCTATCAAAATTTTCGCTGCGCACAACATAGGGGGTAAAATCACATGTCTAATTGTAAGCGCAAACATTACTGTATTTGCAGTAGCGTCCAAATAGATGAATTAGCAAATTAAAAAGATTCTACAAACTATAAAGAATGTCAATGAGCATATAGTCAAAAGTAACTACTCAAGAAAATTATTATCAGACGCTGAACACCCTCCCAAACCGCCCCGGCCCCCCACCCCCACCCCAAAAAAACCCGGGGCCCTCCCTCTCTCTCAAGCCATGTGCTGTAGCACAAAGAAGACATTATTTACTACAGTATATTAGCTTGATACAGATGAACAAAAGGCCTCACATTATGCAAACCCTTTTTTTAGATTCATACTGGACTGCTTTTGATGTCCATGACTTGTGAAAAAAATCCAATCAATACTAACTTTGCCCAAGACATGGCAGAGGGCTACTGTTTAGATTGATATAGGCTATATTTGATCCAAATTCCACATAACTCTTGGGTATGTGAGTGGGCTTTCATTCTCAATTCTCTGGGAATGGAAAGCAGACCGAGCCCAGAAGTAGAACACTTGGAAGACTCATTATCCAACCTCTTACACGCATTCATTGATAGCCGGACCGACATATGCCAGGTTGCGAGCCAAGCTGTTTTGTCTTCCAGTCCAGAAAGAAGAGAACATTCGATCTCGTCTGATTTCGAACATTCGATTCTACCTATCATGGATGAGGGTTACGCAGAGGCATAGCAATAGGGGTGCTAAACCGTATTTGTATCCAATGAAATATGCGTAACTGTATCTGTTAGGATACATATATTCAAATCTATAACCAATAGGATATGGTTACGAATATAGTTTTGTAGTGAAGTATTCAGATACACATCCAAACTCTCCGGATATGTACTGATCATATTGTTACCATAGTTTTAATCCTTAGATTATGGATTTCATATTAGTTTTGATGATCAAGATGTCTAATCTTAGCTTTGCAAATAACGAACATATTAAAGAACACTTTTGGATTAACATGAACTATGCTTTGTTCAATATTATCTAGTTTTCTCACATCCGGTTTTTATCCTCATGCATATCCGCTTATATATCCACATGTATATACGTAATGATTCCGTATCTATATCCGATTTTAGCGAATATGGATATTAATTTTCCTCACCGAGGCATATCCATGATTCCGTAACCATATCCATACCCGTGATGGGTAAGTGGATATGGATATGTCAATTATCATTTACGAGTCGTATCTAGACCAAATGCACCCCTATGAGCCACAACCGCCTTTCCTTACTTCAGGGAAAGAAAGGAGCAGCTTGATCAGCGATTAGAGATCACGGACAATTGGTTTGATGGGCTGAATCTGCATCAGGTGGGCAACTGCAATTTTCCTCAACTTGTGTGTGGTGCAGTTGAATACTTGATAATAACAAAAATAGTAACTGATCTGCATAAATTTGTTCTTTCTGTTATATAGCCAGCCTACAGAAATTATTTTCAAGTTTTAAACATGTAGAGTTGTGACGCCATAAATTAAAAAGTTCAAGTGCGGAAACTACCATCTATGGTAAGTTGTGCTGGATTTGTAATAAAAATTTTCTTTAGGTTACTTCTTCATCGAGTTTACTAGCATGTGGCAAGTCAAATAATTACTCCATTCATTGCCAAAAATTTTGATTCAATTTCTTCCATGAGGACAAATTCATTGCTGGGATTGCAACATAATGCATTGCTATAATTTTTATTGATGCATGTGGCAAGTCAAATAATTTACTCCATTCATTGCCAAAAAATTTGTATCAATTTATTCCATGAGGACAAATTCATTGCCGGCATTGAAACATAATGCATTGCTATAATTTTTATTGATGCATCGGTCTGAATTAGACCTCATATGACCATTAAATCTTTAGAGGCTATATAAAACAGGTGTTAGCGATGGAACTTGAATCTTCTCCGTTGTCGCTTTTAGTAGTGATACATCAGTCTACTCCATCAATTATGATTGGTAAAATAACATTTAGACGGTTGTGGTTCACTTTACAACTTACACTATTATCCCCTATAAATTGCAAAAGCTTTTCACCATAGGAAAAAAAAAAAAAAACTTCTGTAATTAAATGGCAGGTGGTTATGATTCAGAAAGTGGATTCTAATCAATAAAGTCTCTCATTTCCTTTTTCCAACTAAATCCCAATAGTAGTTTCATACTTATAATGGATCCAAACGTCTCTCATTTCCTTTTTCCAACTAAATTCCAATAGTAGTTTCATACTTATAATGGATCCGAACATTCATAGGTCATTCTGTTCTTAGTATCGGACAACGACAAGGGATATTGCACCTAGTGAAAATATCGCCACAAATTTCGAAGATGATATGTTTGTTATCCAAATCATTAAACCACAGTCAACAATATGCTACACAGATAACAATCCGGAAGGCGCACCCAAACCGCTGAGACAAAACATCAAACACCTAACATGCAAGAATCGAAAAAACCAAACCAACCTCTGCGCAGACCATCACGACGTCATCCATGTCGTCCCCAAAGCTCTCCTTGCTCCTCAAAAGATTCTTCTTCAGCTCATCTTTGAACTTATCAGTCTCCTGCAATTCAAAAAAGAATCAAACTGGGCCCAAAAATAAATTTAATTGAAAAAAGAAAAGAAAAGAAGGAATTAACGCAGAGAACCAACAGCGACAGCGAATACGGGGTCTGGGTCCGGGTACACGTATTTGGGGGGTTGCCATGCTGCGAGCGCTGGTCTCAGGCTAGATATTGGATTCGGGTTCGAGTTCTTATTGGGTATTTGGATCCGGTTAAGTGATGATGGGGAACGGGAAGAGGGAAGTGATGTAATTGGAAGGAAGCAGGAGCGGGAAAAGAGGAGGAGGCTCATTGTTGGTGGGCGTACGAAGGGCCGTTGGAAGTTTTTTGACCTCTTTGGCTGTCAGTTGTTGCTCTGCACTCATCTGCAACTTTTGCCCAGGGTGTAAAACCCTGAAAGTAAATAAAGTGTAGGCCCATGAGAGTTATGGCCGCCCACCCCATATGTAAATATAGGCCGATGAAGGCTATAGCGTGCCTCATGGGCCGTGTTTGGCGGTTTACAAAAAAACTGTAAATTCAAAACAAAGGAAAGGAAACAACACGATTGCCCGTGCCGCTCGCATGCTAAGCGAGCGCTCTCCCAATATTCATCGCTGAGCATAAAGATCAGATATTTTTATTTGAAGCTTCCAGGAACCAGAAAAAACTAAATTTTATCCTTGTAGTGAAGTATTTTACTAGTCACTAGTTTAGGGCCTTGCGATGCATGGAATTGTTTAGTGAGAGGCTCAAGTTTAAGCCAATATAGTACCTGCATGATGATGAGAGAATGATCAAGTTTAAGCCATGCTTGAATTTCAATGAATCCTGGATTGTTGTTAGAACAATCTATCGATCACAACTAAGGCAAATCATACCTGAATATGCCTCAATCAGTTTGTTGAAGGTTCCATTTCTGCTGTGTAATAATCAATTTATTACTTTCTATAGGACCTCCAATGATGATCTTTTGCTTATTCTTTGGGTTTTTTTTTTTTTTTTCTTTACATGAACAGCTCCAATAGCAGCTGATGGATGGGATGTTGCGGCCCCTCCGCTAGCAGGTCTTGCTGCTGAGTGCTGATGTTCCTTCTACCGGCATTCCGGCTGCTGGGTAGGAAGCTACACCTGCTGTCGCTGGCTGGGAGTGAAAACCACTTTTGAGTTGATTCCATTTTCACTTGAAGTTCTGTTAGATAGAATATGTTGAGTTCAAATTGAAATAGTTATTTGTTTATTTAAGTTTTTGACTTTCGGTATCTAAGCTGTTAGCTTCGATATGTTTGTGGAAATTTGATGTAAAAAGACAATGAAAGAAAATTTGACTTGTATTCTCTCAAGATCAATTACAATTTGGATTCCGATTACAAAAGAGAGGAGAATGAATTTGATTCCCCCCTTTGTTTAATTCTGGGTTCTTCTTGGTAGCGGTAGAGTGCCTCCTTCGATTGATCGTGTCGAACTTGCTCTCCGTTGACGATCTGACCGTCTTAATTCACTGGAACAATTGACTTGTGTGATGAATTCGGTTTAGAACTCTCAACCAGTTTAAGAAACTTGGAACGAGTTGAAAACTCTAAAGAGAGAGTTATTGAAAACCGAAAATTCGGTTAATAGCCAAGTTGATTTGCCGCCGATGAAGGAATCCTCTAGGTTTCGATTAACTGATTGTTGATCAGTTCCTTGATCTTCAAAAGATCTCCTTCTCCGTACTATTGAACTGTTGAGATTTGTTGACCTGGGGCGGTTTTCGATGCCATCTCACCTCAACCCTATGTGGTTTTATTGCCAGAAAACCGATTAACCCCCTCTTGGTTGAGCAAGGTGGTTATTTATAGGGGGATTAGGGGTGTAACCAACCCCTGAATCCGCTCCTAAGTGGGCGAAAATCCCTCAGATTGTGGGATAACGGTTTTGAGGCCGTTCGGCTCACGTTTGAGCAAGTCAAACACCTAATTTGGCGTTCTGGGCCTTAACTCTGCGTCTAAGGCTTGAGACGTAGAGTTAAACCTTTGTCAAAGGTTGGAAACGCACAGGCCGCATGCGTTCTAGAGTTGGAGACGCACAGGTCACTTGTGCATTCAACTCTGCGTCAAGAGTTTGGGATGCACGGTTGAGTCTGTTGAAGAACGCACGTTATGTGTGCGTTTTGGTGCTTTTAACTCTGCGTTGCAGAGTTAAATGCCTGCTGGCGAACGCACAGAATTTGTACGTTTTGAATTTGAGGAACGCAGACATGAGCTCTACGTCAATGAGAGGTTGTTGATTCGTAACCTCGCCCGTTATGACGTTGCAAAGGCTGCTGCTTATTGATCTTTGCTTGTCGTAGAATGTGAAAGTCGTCAGATTGTAACTTTCACTGTTGATTATGAATGCCACCAAATAGAGTTTTCATCAACTGTCAAAAGTGTCGTCGAATTGTAACTCCTCTCGATCTATGTGAAAAGTCTTCTACTTGCAGCTTTCAATTGTCGACGCGAAAGCTATTTGATCGTAACTTTCGTTGTGAGAGCTAGACGGGAATCAACATCCATAGTGTTTTTAGATAAATATTTACCCACTGCTCTCTACCAGGTAACTCACCGGCTAAGTACAATCTTTTATTTCTAAAATCATTACATTAATCATCAGTATCTCTAATATTTGCCAATATAATATTAGTCATGCTGTTGTCGCAGCCATCAAGATCAACCATCTCAGAAATGGAGTCGTGTTTATGGCAATTGTGGAGTTGCGAATGCAGTGATTAGAAAGTCGTCTGATTGTGACTTCCATTGTCGGAGCTTGATAGGGATCAGCTATCCATTGTGATTTTTAGACAGCCTACACGATAGTTGTAGTATCTCTTTTCCCTCCTTTAGAACATGAACAAGAGTAAATTTTGGTAATTTATCTTTTCCTACTCTTTTAATTTATCGTTGGATATATTATCTACATGAAAGTATTGTCCTGGAAAATTGAAGCTAAAATGCCTGCCAATAAGATCAGGATCTCAAATGGCTGAACTCAATCACTGATTCTAGTTTTGAATTTGAAACTCCTATCTTGTTTCGCTTCATGGTTGCTTGCTTCTAATTGAAGCTAAAGTTTGCAGAAAACCCCCTAAAAGTTTACCAAAACCCCCCTGTAAGTTTATACTTTACAGAAAACCCCCTGAAAGTTTTCAAGTAGATCCCTAAAACTTATATATATATAAAAACATCATAACTAAATGAGTTATTGGGTCACCCATGAACCACCAATTTAGTAAATGGGTGGATGAGAAGTGACTCATTTAGCAAATCCTAAATGGATCATAAATTGTCAAGTGGTCATAAATGTGCTCACCCATTTATTACCCAACCAAGACCCAACCAAAACCACTCATTTGACATCCCTAAAGCTATGCTAAAAATTATAATTGAAGAAAACTATTATTATTATTATTTTGTGTAATACCGCAACAAAATAAGACATAATCAATCATTTACTTTACCTTTAAAAGACGAAAGCAAAAGTAAAAACTCATTTAGATGCTGTTAGATCTAATAAAAACTTAAGATCTAAACCTTAAAGCTATGATTAATTCAAAGAGATTAATAATAATCAAAAGGTGCGGAAGCATATACCTGAATCCATTGAGGAAAACTTGATTAGGGTTTTGATGATCTTCTAACCTTAGGGTTTCTCTAGCCAAATTTCTCTCTAGATAAGGGTGAAGAGAATTAAAGAATGTCACCCTAGATTAGAGACCATAACCCCTATTTATAGATGTTATACATTTATAATTTGGCCCCTCATTAAATTACAATTACAACCTGGTATCTGCACATATAACCCCATGATTATATTTAAATACCCATTAACCCAAATTGATCGATCACTTTAGTGGGATATCCTGAAGGATAGCAATACACACAGATTAATCATATGTGCCCACAAATAGATTTAATTAGATTTAAATCTAACAATCTCCCACTTGGGCACCATATGACTCCTTAAGGTGTGTATAACCTTATGAGCTCAAAATTGCTATCACTAAAAGGTATTTCCGAACAATCTCGTCCATTGACTATATCAATATAGGATCAAAGCGGCCTTCGTCACATTTATCGTGACTTGACCCATCAATGGTCACATATACCAGTACAATCAAACGACATAGATTAATCATGGATGTGCAGCATGAAAATTACATGTAATGTGATCAGTACATGTCTATTTTTAACTGGTCCTACTTTAGCGAGGTCAAAACCAAACATAATATAACAGAGTGTTTGAACTGAAAAACTTTATTCTGATCAGACAATACAACCTAACATAAAGCACCATAATTACAAACTCCCACTAAATCATGATATCCTCGAATATCACCACACCCATATGAGCGGTGTGCTCATGAAAGACCTTGGGTGGTAATCCTTTAGTAAGAGGATCTGCTATCATGGAGTTTGTCCCAATATGCTCTATGGATATCTGTCCATTCTGTACCTTTTCTTTCACAACCAGGAACTTAATATCAATATGTTTTGACTTAGTTGAGCTCCTGTTGTTATTGGAATACATTACTGCTGATTTATTATCATAATATAACATTAGTGGTCTTTCCATATTTTCCAAAATGCACAGTCCAGTGACAAAATTTCACAACCATATTCCATGATTTGATACCTCATAGCAAGCTACAAACTCTGCTGTCATAGTAGAGGAAGCTACGAGTATCTGTTTAACACTTTTCCATGATATAGCTCCTCCTGCTAATATATAAATGTAGCCTGATGTAGACTTTCTGCTATCTTGGCATCTAGCAAAATCAGAATCAGAGTACCCAATGACCTCCAGCTGTTCTGATTTTCTGTATGTGAGCATATAATCTTTTGTTTTCTGAAGATACCTTATAACCCTTTTGACTGCTATCCAATGATCCATACCAGGGTTGCTTAAGTATCTGCCTAACATCCCAACAATATACGTAATATCCGGACGCGTACATACCTGAGCATACATTAGACTTCCTACAGCCGAAGCATAAGGAATCTTCTGCATTTCCTGAATTTCAAGGTTACGTTTAGGGCACTGATTGAGACTAAACTTGTCTCCTTTAGCAACAGGGGTATCTCCTGATCTGCAATCTTGCACGTCAAACCTTGTAAGTACTTTATTGATATAGCTCTTTTGTGATAATCCAAGTATACCTCGAGAGTGATCTCGATGTATCTAGATTCCTAATATAAAAGAGGCGTCCCCAAGATCTATCATCTCAAAATTCTTTGATAGAAATCTCTTGGTTTCGTGCAACATGTCTATATCATCAGTGACAAGCAATATGTCATCGACATACAGAACCAGAAAAATATCCTTACTCCCACTGAACTTGTGATATACACAGTCATCAACAATGTTCATCTCAAAACCGAACGAGATAATTATTTGTTAAAACTTGTGATACCATTGACGAGAAGCTTGCTTGAGTCTATAGATGGATTTCCTTAATTTGCAAACCATATTTTTCGGGTCTCCTGATAAAAAGTTCTCTGGTTGCACCATATAAATCATCTCATCAATGTCGCCATTGAGAAATACAGTCTTAATATCCATCTGATGTAGCTCAAGATCATAATGAGCAACAAGTGTCATGATTATTCTGAAAGAGTCTTTCGATGAAACCAGAGAGAAAGTCTCTGTATAATCAATGTCTTCCTTTTGAGTAAAGCTTTTAGCTACAAGACGTGCCTTATACCTCTCCACATTATCATTAGCATCCCGCTTGGTTTTAAAAAATCTATTTACAACCAACTGGTTTTGCACCTTCTAGCAATGAGACAAGTTCCCAAACCTTATTGTCTTGCATAGATTTGTACTCTTCATTCATGGCATCAATCCACTGTTGAGAGTTAGAACTTTTCATGGTCTGAAGGAAGTTGATTGGATCATCTTCTAACATTCCATTACTTTCCTCATGTTCTTGGAGAAATACAATATAATCATCCGAAATAGCATTTCTCCTTTCTCTCGTGGATCTCCTTAATGGCACTGGTTCTTGAGGTTGTTGAGTTTGTTTTTCTGGAACAGGGAGTTGTTCAATATTATCATCTTAAGGTTCCGGATTTACTTCTTAAGCAACAACAGGTATAGGAACCTGAATATTATCAAAAGTAGCTGTATGGATTGGATCTGATGCCAATTCCTCCTTAAAAACAATGTCTCTAACCTTATTTCTCCCCCAAACTCAACATTCTCAAAGAATGTTAATGTTCCCGTCTCAAAAATATTCCTTAGTGTGGGATCATAAAACTTATAGCTCCTGGAGCGTTCAGAGTTTCCAATAAAGCAGCTGCTAATTGTTTTGGAGCCTAATTTCTTTTCATTTGGCCTATAAGACCTTGCCTTAGCTGGACATCCCTAAATATGTAAGTGCTTTAAACTGGGCTTTCGACCAGTCCAAAGCTCATAAGGTGTTTTAGCAACTACTTTATTTGGTACTCTATTCAGAATGTAAGCTGCTGTCTTAAGTGATTCTCCCCAGAGTGACTCTGGTAAAGAAGAATGAGCAATCATACTTCTTACCATACCTTAAGAGTCCCGTTTCATCTTTCAGCTACACATTCATGCTAGGTGAACCCGACATGGTGTACTGTGGGACGATACCGTATTCCTCTAGATATCTAGCAAATGGTCCTGGACATTGTTCACATGAACCATCATATCTGTCGTAGTACTCACCACCACGATCAGATCTAACGGTTTTGATTCTTCTGTTGAGTTGATTCTCAACTTCAGCATTATAGGCTTTGAACACGTCCAGAGACTCAGATTTTTCATGAATAAGATATAGGTACCCATAACGTGAGTAATCGTCTATGAATGATATAAAATATTGTTAACCATTCCAAGATACCGTAGGGAATGACCCACAAATATCCATATGTATCAATTCTAAGACATCTGTAGATCTTTTGGCACCTAATCTCTTAACTTTGGTCTGTTTTCCCTTGATACATTCAACACGTACGTCGAAGTCCGAAAAATCAAGGGAATCCAAAATGTTATCAGACACAAAACGCTCAACTCTACCTTTTGAGATATGACCCAAGCGCTTATGTCATAATGTCGCTGAATTTTTCTTATTTAATTTACGCTTAGTACCACGTGATTCCACATGCAAGGATTCATTATAAGAGGCAATTGTATCAAGCAAATATAGGTTGTCATAAGTACTCAAGTAACCAGTTCCCACAATATTTGAATTAAAAGATAAACTGAATTGATTGTTTCCAAATGAACAAGAATAACCTGATTTGTCCAATACAGAAACAGAAATCAAATTCCGTCTAAAAGACGGTACTACAAAAGTATCTTTGAAGTCCAAATAAAAACCAGTTCCTAACAGTAACCGAAAGTGCTCAATTGCTTCCACATATACCGATTGACCGTCGCCCACAAAGATGTCTCTTTCAACATCACTTGGTTTTTGGTAGCTCAGGCAACCCTGCATAGAAACACGTATGTGAGTAGTAGCACCAGAGTCTAACCACCAAGTGTTTCTAGGTACCGAAGCTAAATTAACCTCAGAACAGACCAAGTAAGGAATGTACCTTTATTTGTACGCTAGGCGTGATATTTGGTACAATCCTTCTTTACGTGTCCAGGCATGTTACAGAAGAAACAACCTTGATTATCCTTATGTTGTTTCTTCTGAACTGGACCCTTAGCAGCTTCATTATCATTCTTTCTTTTCTTGTCCTTATCCTTAGAGGCATAGGCCAAATGAGCACTTTCTGTCTTATCTTGCTTTAACCTGTCTTCTTCTTGCACACAGTATGAAATGAGTTCATTTAGAGTCCATTTCTCCTTTTGACAGTTATAACTGACCTTAAACTGATTGAATTGTGTAGGAAGAGACAACAAAACCAGATGCACCAATAACTCATCACAAAGATCGAGTTTAAGTGCCTTAAGCTTTGAAGCAATATAAGACATTTCCATAATGTACTCCTTGATATTTCCCTTGCCCTTATACTTCATTGAAATCAAGCGAGCTAAAAGCGTGCTTGTTTCTACCTTATCATTTTTCGCAAAACGTTTCTCAATTTCGGTAAGGAAATCTTTAACCTTAGTAATCCCTTCGGATTCTATGTCCCTGAAGGCTTCCGGAACGCCGCGCTTAATGATCATAAGACTCATACGATTTGAATGCTCCCACTTCTCATACTCCTTCTTTGCATCAGGAATGCTATTCGCATTGAGAGGTTAGGGTTGTTCAATTCTTAATGCAAGGTCTAGATCCATGCAGCCAAGAACAATTAATATGTTCTCTTTTCAAATCTTGAAGTTTGTCCCATTTAGCATGGGAATTGAGTTGATGTTAGCAGAAATTATTACAGCAGATGCATTAGTTGAAATAAAACAAAAAAGCTCACATCAATAACCATAATTAGTAATCAATAAAATTTAAATAATGACAAATCTCATCCAAGATATCTGGCATAACATTAATATCAAGTCTTTAGATAGTAATATTAATTGCAAGTGATACCTTGTTGCAATGATCAAACATTGACAATAACTCATGTCAAATAATGAAACTATCTTTGGATCGATTCAATATTCACATGTAAACCTTATAATTATCACACGTTTATCATCACGGATGTGTATGCAATCTAAATAAATATTAACCTTCCTTTGGGCCGATTAAATATTTACACGAAAGCATACACACAAATATCTCACATTCCTCATGAATAATCTACACAAGAGAGGTTACTTTGGTAACTTCTTGTTTCAATTAAACAATTGGAGTGAGAGACAACCTTAATACCTTAAGTCCCGTTTGGTAAAGGGTTAATGAAGAGGGGTTAAAGAAAAGGATTAATGTACTTAGCCCATTTGATAATCTGAAGGACTAAATTATTAACCCATTAAATAAGTTTTATTTTAGCCCTTATGATCAGTTTTAGTGTTTGAGAATAACAATAATTTTGACTATTTTCTTTATAATTAGAAGGGTTAACTCTTATTTCATCTAAATAGGAGTATTAGTAAACCCCTCATTTTGAGGGGTTAACTCATTTTAACCCATCTAGAGGGGTTAACTTAACCCTTCTATATTTTTTATGTTTGGCAAATTATGAAGGGTTAACTCACTTTAACCCTTATATAGATTTGTTATGATTGGCATGTTAAGAAGGGGTTAAGTCTCCGGGGTTAAGTCTCCTTAACCCCTCACTTAACCCTTTGCCAAACGGTACCTTAGTATCATAATATTTGAATTAAATAATTGATTAACTACCAAATTAAATTTAAATTAAATTAAATTTAAATTAATTTAATTTAATTTAAATTTTCATAGCTTAAGTAGGGCCCATAACTTAATTGAATAAATTAAGTATACCAAAGTGGACCCATAATTTAATATGAGAAGCCGAGGCTTAACCATAGTGAACACGAAGTTCGCTTGACTTCGAACGCGAGGTTCATCTGTATTGAGTACGAGACTCACCTAAGCACGAACGCGAGGCTTGTTTGAAAATGAACGTGATGTTCAACTTGAGAACGAACGCGAGGTTCGTTTGAAAAATGAACGCGAAGTTCGACTGAAAAAGAACGTGAAGTTCGACTGAAAACGAACGCAGGGTTCAACTTGAGAACGAACGCGAGGTTCGTTTGAATCGAGCGCTAGGCTCGCCTGAGAACGAACGCGAGGTTCGACTTAAATTGAGCGTGAGGCTCACCTGAGAACTGAGCGCGAGGCTCACCTTAGAACGAATGCGAAGTTCGTTTAAATTGAGCGCGAGGCTCACCTTAGAACTGAGCGCGAGGCTCATCTTAGAACTGAGCGCGAGGCTCACCTTAGAATGAACGTGAAGTTCGTTTAAATTGAGCGCGGGGCTCACCTTAGAACTGAGCGCGAGGCTCACCTTAGGACAAACGTGAAGTTCGTTTAAATTGAGCGCGAGGCTCACCTTAGAACGAACGTGAAGTTTGTTTGAAGCTTTCAAGCCTCGCCAAAAAAATTTGAGGTAACCACCTCCTTAATTTTTGCCACGTTTTCACGCACGAACCCTAAGGGTTTCAATCTGAAACCGCCGCCGTCATTGCTCCTACACCCAACGGTCGAAACCCTAGGGTTTCCTGACGCCACCGTCACTGTCGGAGTCGAGAGCGAGGCCGCCATCGAAACTTCGCCGGTGAGGAGCATGGGATCGAAGACCAAACCCAAAAAAATCTAAAAATTCCTCGATTTTATTTTTAAAACCAGATCCAGAATCGGAAAAAACAAAGGATGATTTCTTGATCCAGATCCCAAAAAAATTGAAGAAAAAATCCAAAAAAAACTTTACTGTTCACGATGATTTTTTTTACTGTTCATCCGAAAAATAAAAAATTATTGTTCATTCGTGAACAGATTAGAATAATACAAATTAAGATCAATGAATCCTAATTTTAATCTTAATCTCTTAGAATAAATTAAGGTGGCTCTGATACCACTGGTTAGATCCAATAAAAACTTAAGATCTAAACCTTAAAGCCATGATTAATTCAAAAAGATTAATAAGAATCAAAAGGTACGGAAGTATATACCTGAATCTATTGAGGAAAACTTGATTAGGGTTTTGATGATCTTCTAACCTTAGGGTTTCTCTAGCCAAATTTCTCTCTAGATGGGGGTGAAGAGAATTAGAGAATGTCACCCTAGATTAGGGATCATAATCCCTTATTTATAGATATTGTACATTTGTAATTTGGCCTCTCATCAAATTATAATTATAACCTGGTATCTGCATATATAACCCCATGATTATATTTAAATACCCATTAACCCAAATTAATTGATCACTTTAGTGGGATATCCTGAAGGATAGCAATACACACAGATTAATTATATGTGCCCACAAATAGATTTAATTAGATTTAAATCCAACAGATGCTACCTAAGAAAAACACTTCAATTTAAAAATAGCGTGCAATAGTTAAAAGTCAATAGCCAATTTGCATAATCCTGAGAGATTTATCTAAAAATAAAAATGTAATGAACACAAAAATAAATAGTTACGGATTGTTTAATATTGAGGTTTTAATTTTTTTTCCCAAATTAGGTAAATGTCGCAATTTTTTAAAATTTAATATACCAAACAAATATGAAATCACAATTGTCCATAACTTTCAATAGAAGCAAAATAATTTAGAATTGATCATCCATATACATTGTGCAAGCCGCGAATGTTGCTATCTGAAACTCATACACATATTTATTTATTTTTTATTACCATGCAAGAGATATAAAATATACATTATAAATTGCATATCCTCACTGTAGGCATAAGAGAATACACAATAAAGAAATATACATCATCAATTGGCATTCGAGAATATTAATGTGTAGTATATAGGGGGGAAATGACTAGTTGTGATGCTTTCCTCAATCCATTTCCTGTTAAGTCTAATTCATTTCCTATTAAGTCTAACTCATTCCATGTTAACCGTAAACCATTTCCTATTTAAGTCTAATCTTATTTTCTATTCATCACTAAGAAATCCCAGATCATTTCAAAGCATATTGATAATGTTTTTGAAAAGGGAGATGAGGTTGAGACTCTACCTATTGAGAAACAACTTATGTTTTGGAGAAATTCTGCTAAATTTTGTAGACGATTACTGAGTGCTACAAAACACAAGAAGAGTATATATTGTAAAGCATTTATGATCGAGATTAGTAGACTCAACAGAATAGTAGAATCTTTCGAAGGAAATGCTGACGTTATAGACCTGGAGGTGCTGAAGAAAAATACTAAGAAGAAAATTACACAAAACAGTAAGCTGAAGCCATGGGCAGCTAAGGATGGACACCCTTTAACAGCAAACTTTGTAAAGGATCTGATAAAGGAGAAGAGGAAGAAGACCTTGGGAAAGAAGTTGAGGAGGAAGTTCCAGTTAAGGAGGACGTTCAGGAGGAAGCTCACATTTAGAAGAAAGATGGGAAGTCCCGCATAAGGAGAAAGTTAAGGAGGAATTCCCCATTGAGGGAGAAAAGTGGGAGGAAGTTGAGGAGGAAGTTCAATTTGAAGACGGAGGACGTACTGGAAATGATTTTGGAGATGATGATGATTTTCACAACATGGAAAAAAAGGAGTAGAGGATTTGTAGACTGAGGAGAAAGTTGAGAAAAAGATTAATGAGGAAATTGTACGTAAGGATGTAGAGGAAACTGTACATAAAAATATAGAGGAAATTGTTCATAAGACTACAGAGGAAATTGTACATAAGGATGTGATTGTGTAGGTGGATATGACTATAGAGAAAATTGTACATAAGAAAATTGAGGAGGACCTCACGAATGCTGTGCAAAAGAAAAAAGAGAAGGTAACCACAAAGAAGAGTACGAAAATTAGGACACCAAACAAAAGAGTTACGAAGAGATCATAGAATGTTAGGACCTTATACACAGTAGAAAAGAAGAAGAATAAAAAAGCTAAAAATATAAATGAGGTCTCTGGTCATATGGATGAAGAGGAAGAAGCCATCAAATATTCAAGAAGCCAAGTGGGATGTGTTGAAGATGACCTCAATGACGAAGGGAAGCTCTATTGAACAATTTATGTGTTGAAGATGACCTCAATGACGAAGGGAAGCTCTATTGAACAATTTAAATGCAGGGATTTCAGATCCTTCAAGTTTTAGCATACATATCTTTGATAGCATAGGGATTTTTTTACACAACTATAGGATATCATCTATAGTATCCTCTAGACTCACTTCAACAGAAAACAAATGGTTAACACATTTTTGCTACCAAAAGTGCCATAAGTAAGTTTCAGTTAATTTTTATATGTTAAGTTTATAGCAATATCTGTTAACTCAATGTATATGCATGTACATTTTTATTGATAAATGATAAATCTCAATTTTTTAGGAGGTATGTTGTTATCAAGATAGATAGCAATAGTATGGAAAAAGAAAAGCTTCTATACTTGCTTCCTGGTGGTCAGTTTGACGATCATGTAAAATTCTAAATTAAATAATTGAAGGAGCCTTATTTATATTTAATGCTAATTTTCAGGTCCTTTACAGATGGAAGAAGTGTTGTTTGACACACTTCAGAAAGAAGCGTCGGATAATAAATGTGGCATCGTGTCAGTGTTCTTTTGTGTAAGTATTTCTGTTCTTTTTGTGTAATTATTTCTGTTATGCTAAGTTTGCTCCTGATATCGTTAAATATAAGTCGTTTCTTGTTACGTTAAGTTACTTCATGACAACGGTAAGCCATTGTGTGTGATGTTTAACTCAATCCATATTAAATCTACTACTTTTCATGTTTATTCTATTACTCATCATGTATAATCCTAATTTTTTTTAATTATAAGTCCTATGTTACTTGGATCACTCTCTACGCCGTCAACCCAGAATATTATATGCTATATTTGTCATTTATCAAAAAAAAATATCGTCGTTGACATAGAGTATCTATACATTCCTATCCTCAGGAGTAATCACTGGCATCTAGCTAAGGTTAGATTGAAAGAAGAAGTCATCAGACATTATAGTATGTCTGGCCATTTATCGTACATCAAACTTGTTAACAGAATCATAACCTTTTTGGACCACATGAAAGCTAATTTTTATGTAAATAATGTGTACAGAAAATTCTGATATGAATCCATTAAATGCGAGCAATAAAGAGGAAAGTTAGTATCATGATTAAATTCTCTAATGAAATAACAAAAAACTAATTTTTTATTCTCACATTGCAACTATGATTGTGGGTGTTCGTCTACTTTTATATGCAGATAATACTTCTTGGCTGCTCGACATTGCGTGTTACTCCTATCGACGATTCACATGAAGGTTTACATGTAAGACTTATCGCAGATATACTTATTGAAGGACGTGAACAAAGACAAAAAGACAGAACACTAGACGAAAATGTACTGAGTTTATAAGTAAATATTTATATTTAATCTAAATATATATATATTTAACAGGAAATGACTAATATTTAACATGATGTGATATACAAGTAGCAGGAAATTACATAAAATTAGTGTAGGCAATAAAAATCGCCTTCAATCCTTATCAGAGAAGTTCAGAATAAAACTGCTAAAACCTCACCCGAAATACCAAAAAGGGGGAAAATGCTAATATCTCTCAAGCCGGAAGGAATTTGGAAAAACAGACAGGAGCAAACCGAACCCTATGGGGTAGGTTTGGTCGGCTTCGTCTCGTCGAGATAGTCGATTTTCATATATAATTCGTCAAATTCCGATTTACGGTTTGAAAGTTATAGCCTATTCTTCGAAGCATGTTCAGTAGCTCGCCTAAATATTGAAGCTCGCCTGCAAGGAAGTCCGTCTGTAAGGATAGAGCTCGCCTAACAGCGTTGAAGCTCGCTTGGAGGAGATTCGCCTACACAGCTCGCCTGCACAGCTTCGCCTGCACAGCTCGCCTGCACAGGCTCGCTTGCACATTGAACCAAGCTCACCTGAAGGCCTAGCTCGCCTGACTATTCGAAGTTCGCCTGTTTGGCCCACTCGTCAGCACGAAGGTTCAAGCTCGCCTGAAGACCAAGCTCGCCTGACACCTTGCACCTCACCTGCGCAGACTAAGCTCGCCAAACAACTAGAAACTCGCCAGCATTGTCAGCTGCCCACTTGGAGTATAGGAACAGTCACATCAGTGGTCAAATCCCATGAATCAAGGGAGAAAGTATGGCGCTCCTCACCTAGCAAGAATAGGACGGCTGACAAGACCTCCTAAGTGGTCACATCCCACAGCTAGGGCGGCTGGCTCCCTCACCCCTACTAATGGTAAAATCCCACAAATCAAGGGATGATCCATGCCATCCCTTGCCTATTTAAAGCCACTTTTAGCCAACGTAAAAGGGGTTGATCAGCTGCTGCTTGCTTGGCTGACTAATCTTCCAAAGGTTGAACCTTGGCTCATTTGCTAAAGGCTCCCTCATTTGAAGAGACTCGTCTGAACTCTCAGACTTGAGGCTCTTAGGCTCTTTACAAGTTCTTGTATGGTAGATCTCTCCAAGCAGTTAGCCGACAAGCACAAGTCTCCGTTTGGCCTCAGTTGATCAAACTCACCCAATCAAGCTTCTAATGCGTACTGAAGCTCTCCTGCAACCTCGGTCGAATCGTCCAAGGGAAGCAAACACGGTGCGAGAACCGAGCGAGGCGTCCAATCACTGTCAAAGTCCCCACGTTAAAGAAGGAGGGCATTCCCTCCGCTTTTGTTGTAATTTTGATTCATTAGTTTGTAATAAGCTATTCTTATCAATACAAACGATACCCCCGTTTCGAGAAGTCAAAATTTACACCTGCAATTAGCAATAATTTATGCAGACTTAACATGAAATGACTTACGTTTATCATGAAATTAACATAAATTTAACACTCAACATTTTAGACTTAACACTCAACCTCTTAGACTTAATAGACAGCGCCTTAGATTTAACATTGACCGGACTAGACTTGACAGTCTTCCTATTAGACTTAACACTCAACTTTTTGGACTTAACACTTAACTTCTTGGACTTAACATACAATACCTTAGACTTAACATTGACCAGACTAAACTTCACAGTCTTCCTATTAGACTTAACACTCAACTTTTTAGACTTAATATTCAACTTCTTGAACTTAACATACAGTGCCTAACACTTAACATTGACCGGACTAGACTTGATAGTCTTCCTATTAGACTTAACACTCAAATTTTTAGACCTAACACTCAACTTCTTGGACTTAACATACAGTGCCTTAGACTTAATATTGACCGGACTAGACTTGACAGTCAATTAGAATTAACACTCAAATTTTTAGACTTAACACTCAACTTCTTGGACTTAACATACAACGCCTTAGACTTAACATTGACTGAACTAGACTTGACAATTTTTCTATTAGACTTAACACTCAAATTTTTAGGCTTAACACTCAACTTCTTGGACTTAACATACAGCACCGCAGACTTAACATTGATCGGGCTAGACTTGACAATCAATTAGACCTAACACACAAAATTTTAGACTTAACACTCAACTTCTTGGACTTAACATACAGCGCCTTAGACTTAACATTGATTAGACCAGACTTGACGATTTTCCTATTAGACTTAACACTCAAATTTTTAGACTTAATACTCAACTTCTTGGACTTAACATACAGCGCCCTAGGCTTCCTATTAGACTTAACAATCAACTTTTTAGACTTAACATATAGGGCCTTAGACTTAACATTGACCGTACTAGACTTGACTGCCTTCTAATTAGACTTAACACTCAACTTTTTTGGACTTAACATGTTGTGGGTTAGAGTTTGCAGCAAATTATTTAAAGTTACCAGGAATTTTTGCAGAATAAACATGTTATGACTTCCACCTAACATATACTCACCACGAACTTAACTTAAAATGACTTATAGTTGACCTGAACTACAATTCTTACATAGCAAAGAAATCTCATTGAACATAAAAATACTTATAAGTTAACATAATAAAAAAATATAGTCTATAACTATACAAGCAAAATACGTAACAACATACAAGACACTTAATCAGCAATAAGTTCGTTACATGTTTTATGATTATGCCCTTCCATATTGCATCGAGAGCATTTAACTGCCCATGTGTAAACAATTCGATTTGATTCGTCTTATTTTATTTCTTCCTTTCCTTTTTGTTGTTAGTGGTGGTAAGATCTGGATCTAATCACGATGTATGTTACACTTCTCATAATCAGGGATGGGGTAAAGGATTGGCTCGTAACTTTTTTGAAAAGTTTTAACCGTCATAAACCAAACGTAGAATTGGTAAACATCCCTCTTTAAAATATAATGACTGTGCATGCATGTTTACAAGGAATACAAGTTACATCCTATGCACGACACGTGCTTGTTTTATGCTCCGAATCCACTTGACAAGTTCTATGGTCTTGAACATTAAATAATACTCTATGAGATTGACACACATCCAATGGACGCTCATTTTCCATGTTCTCTTTAAGGATAAGTTCGGCTTTGGGAGAAAGAAATTCAATACAATTTTTTACCATTTCTCATAGATCATTCATGCGAACCATAATTTTCTTACGTATATGTTTTACTATTTGTAGTATCCGTAGTAATCTAGCCTCATGTATCTACTTGTTAAGGGACTCAACAACATTAGATGTAACATGACCATAATTTGAAACATAACAAGAATTTCATTACAATTAATATGAAGTGAAATAGAATGAACGGATGAACATTTACATTTAACAGGATTTTCTATTAAGTAAACAAGAACATCCAGCCTTAATAGAAAATGGCTTAAATATAACATTAAATGACCTATGATTACTTATACTTTACCTAATTCCATGAAAGAACATGTTTGCTCAGTTCTCTGGGGTGTAGTTGATGTAATATTGTATACCCTTTCATTTATCAGCTTAATGTTGTCCATATAATCATTCTATTCTATTTTAGTATACTTGTAACAAGCTAATTACAATAGATTCTCCAAAATCTGAGTATCCCTTGCTTTTAATCCCAAATCCTTCAATTTTAACCTAAAATTCTCAACTAGATGTAGAATACATCTAGAGTATAAAACATTTGAAAAGATCTCTAACAGCTTCTCTAATTCCCTTATCCGCATCTGATATTATAACTAGCTGATGTGGTAGGATTGTATGGATCTAGCCTTTCATAGAGTATAGACCACAAACCTGTAACAAGTTGCAATTAACATACAGGAAATTAAATTTAACATGTTAGAGGCTGCAGTTAACATACAATAAATTATACTTCACATACAGCAAATTGCAATTAACATATAATCCGTTAGATTTAGCACACACGAATTAAGATTTAAGATGTAACATGTTACAATTAACATACAACAAAATAGACTTCACATACAGTAAATTAGACTTAACATATAATTCGTTAGACTTAGCATACAAGAAAATAAACTTAACATAGACTTAACATGTAACATGTTACAATTAACATACAATAAAATAGATTTCATATACAAGAAATTAGAGTTAACATATACTCCATTTGATTTAGCATACAAGAAAATAGACTTAATACGTAACATGTTACAATTAGCATACAACAAAATAGACTTCACATACAAGGTCTTAGACTTAACTTTCAACTAATTAGATTTAACATCATAAATATTGAGCATAATATTAGAAATAAGTATAAAAATAGTCTTTCATAGAGTATTGACCACAAACCTTATAAGAACCACTTCCAGTTATTGTTATTTTCCTGATCACATATGCAATAAGCTAGTGTAAATATCCCTTGATTTCCATCCTATGCTACAGTGATGAGGATTATACCTTTGAATCGATCTTTTAGGAATGTCCCATCCAAAAATATAAGTGGTCGACATCCACACAAAAAATCATTTATGCAAGCGGCATAGCAAATGAATAGTCTTGTAAACCTTCCATCACTTTGTTCAACATGAACATATCTACCTAGGTTTGTCTCCTTAACATTGTCTACATACCTACAATTTAAAAAAAGAAGTGTTAGATTTAACAAGAGCCAAATTAGATTAAGCAGCATACATCATTTGACTTATCATTCACACATAACAAGAAAGAACATGAAATTAATAGGAAATAGTATAAACTTAACGTCATATGTTTTGCATTTAACATGAGTATAGAGCACAAACCTGTAACGAGTTGCAGTTAATGTACAATAAATTAGACTTAACATGTAACATGTTATAGTTAACATACAACAAATTAGATTTCACATACAGCGATTTGGGCATAACATGTAATGACTTGCCGTTAACATACAAGAAATTAGACATAACATATGATCTGTTACACTTAGCATACAAGAAATTAGACTTAACACGTAACAAATTACAGTTAACGTACAATAAATTAGACTTAAGAAATTAAACATTTTGCAATTAACATGAAATAATTTGACTTAGCATGTAATTACTTATACTCCATACATGAAATTAGTTAGTATAGGACAGATATTATCTTTTACCATCGTAATTGACCATAGGCCTTATAAGCGTCACCATCTAATTATTCTTGTGCTCTTTCTTTACCCCCACCATATCTTACTATATTCGACCCGTAGCCCATATAAACTTAAAAACTCTTTTTGGGTATCAATAAGGCGTATTATTGGTTGGACCTTCAACATGGATTGTAAATAGGTCGCAGAATCTCCGGGAGACCCTAGATTGACCAGCATTATTACCTTGCTGCCCACAAGTGTGCTTGTTCACAAACCTTTTATAGCAAGTCTAGTTTTATTTCTAGGGGGAGAGACAAATAACATCCACGGGCAACTTTTGGTTTCCTTAAACTGGTAATAAACTCGAATACGCTTTGGTTCATTCTTTTCAAATTCGTACTTAATTTTTTGGCTATAGAATAGTATAGCAAAACTAATCTTAATTCTTTCGCACTGTCAAACAGTTGTCCCTCGTCATTTAAAGTAGTGTGCCATCAAGTAGGAATCCTCTCTGATTTGCTAATCATATCATCAATCATCATAACATTGTTACCAGAAGGATTATCATTAAGAATCCTATTTGATACATATGTCTTATCTGAAACACATGTGGACATTAACGTCGGCGGACCATAATCTTTACTTTTTTAAGCTCAAATTGATGGCAAAACTCCAAATGTTTAGAAATAAACAAATAATAAAAAACTAAACCACTAATAAAAACTAAACAGTTAATCAAAACCAAACAAGACTTAACATCGAATCAATTTGAGTTATCGAACCAATTTGAGTTAACACTGAACAGATTTAGACTTGACAACACACAAATTAGAGTTAACATGTAATAACTTGCAGTTAACATACTACAGTTTAGACTTAATGTACCACGTATTAGACTTAATATGTAACGACTTGTAGTTAACATACTACAAATTAGAGTTAACATACAACTTTTTGGACTTAACATACAACTTTTTGGACTTAACATGCAACTACTTGAAGTTAACATACTAGTAATTGGACTTAACATACAACGCATTGGACTTAACATATTCTCACTTACAGTTAACACACTAGGAATTAGATGTAACATATAATATTTTGGACTTAACATATTCTTACTTGCAGTTAACGTATTACGAATTAGACTTAACATACAATGCTTTGGACTTAACATGTTCTCACTTGCAGTTAACATACTAGGAATTAGACTTAACATACAATGCTTTGGACTTAACATGTTTTCACCTACAGTTAACAGACAACGCTTTGGACTTAACATGTTCCCACTTGCAGTTAACATACTAGAAGTTAGACGTAACATATATTCAATTTCACTTAACATTCTACCTTTAGGCTTATTATTCGATCCAAATGACTTAACATAAAAGTCCTTAGACTTAAATTCCAACTCATTAGACCTAACGTCATAAATATTAAACTAAACATCAAAAATTCAATAACTTACGGGTCTTGTCGAACTTGCTCGTTGTTATGGATACTTAAAGAATTCTTTGTTTTAAGAAAAACTTTCATGTGAATCTCTTTTAATATAATATTGCGGCTATGCTCCACCATAGACGACCGACCAATCTTTGTTCTCAATAGGTTGTTTCATCTTTGTATGCCAACGATAAAGAATCGTATAGAAGTTTTTATCCTCTTTGACACATCAAATTTGAGTTTCCATAGTGGTTGAAGAGTTAATCTTTAAAAAAACTATTTTATCATCTGAGGAGACCATGCAGATGATCGCTTTCTCAGCCATTATGAAGGAAAAGTAGGAGTTATGGAGAGAATTTTAGGATAAGAGGAGTATTGAAGAGCAAAATTCCTAAACAATTAACTAAAGAGTTATTACTCATGATAAAGAAAAATAGGGGAAATTTTCCCTCCAATTCCTCCATCTGATCGTCATTAATGGGATCTGACTTTCGCTCATGAAAAGTCTTGATGGGGGCACTGCGTCTGGGGAAAAAGGAAAATGACAATTTAGGGTTTATTACAAAATACAGTACCTTTTATTATATATGGCTAACGTGGAGGGACTCAGACACATTAAATGCAGCTTTTTTGGGTCGATACACAAGGAGAAAAGATGAAAGAGCCAGGTCACATGAAATTATTATTATTAAGGTCTTGACATAATTTTTCTTTATAAAAAATACATTCACTATAATTAATTCTTTGAATTTTTTGTCAATCAAACGGCCCCTTAGCCAACCAAACAGCCTAGAGATGTCGGTCATCAAGAATGAGAAGAGTAGACATAGTAAATTAAAATATTAAAATAATAAAGTGTCACATTTTAATGTCAAATAAAACATTAATTAATATTAAAGTAACCACGCGCTCCCTCATTCGGTGACTCTTACAAACTTATGATATATTGATATATCAAAAGTTGTTGCAGCTGAACGTTCGTTGATAGCACTTTCATACTAAAGTTAAATATTACAGTGAACGCATTATTTGATGGCCCATGTAATCTCGTTTCCTTTCTAAATTACATGCAGTGCCCCTGACGATTGTGAACAGAAGATTTTACTCTGCCTCAGTAAGCAGAATAGTTGACCCGTCAAATGCGGGTTGACTTCAGTTGAACTTCAGGTCAGCTTTGTTAATCTTTGACGCCACGTCTCGTTTGACAAATGGTTAAGGAAGAGAGACTAAAGAGAATGATTAACATAGTTAGCTCATTTGATAATTCGAATAATTAAATTATTAACTCGTTAGTTTTATTTTAGCCATTGTGATCATTTTTAGTACTTGAGATTAATAATGGTTTTGATTATTTTTCTTTATAATTAGAATGGTTAGCTATTAATCTTTCTAAATAGAAGTATTAGTAAACACATTATTTTAAGGGGTTAACTTATTTTAATTCTTCTAGAGGGATTAGCTTAATCGTTCTATATTATTTACGTTTGGCAAATTATAGAGGAGAGTTAACTCACTTTAACCATTCTATAGATTTTTTTCAGGTTAAGAAGGGGTTAAGTCTTATTAACCTTTTACTTAACTTTTTGCCAAACGACGCCTGAACAAATTTTATCGTTTTGAAGGCTAAGAAACGGTTAAACCACCTTAAACCCTTCATTATCCCTTTGCCAAACAGAGTCATTAAGGGCCCGTTTGGATAATGGAAGTATTGAAAGTAAGAAGTAGGTTACAGAAGTAACTTTCAAAACTATAAAATAGGAAGTAACAGAAATAGCATTTTTTTGTTTGTTTCATATATTTTTAGAAGTAATGAAAGTAGAACTTCTTCCTCTTCGTTTACTTTTTTGCTTGGATAATATTTAAAAATATTACAAAGAAGTAATTAATACATGTTGCTTTTATTTTAGGGCCCATTTGATAGTTGAAAGTATTACAATAAGAGGTAGATCTACGAAGTAACTTCTAAAATTATAAAGTTTATCATATCAAATTATACTATACAGAAAAAAACCTACGAACAATACTAAACTTGTTGCTAATGTATCTCAAATTATTCTTCAAGGAAAAAAATCCGTGCACACATATCAAGGACCATATTAGAACATCTGATCAATCATATAGGAATGAGAACTAAAAAAATTAGCTCAAAAAATATTGGGATATACAAAACAAAACCAATTTCTTGTCATGATTTGTATCTATACACAACTCATGTTCACATGTATAAAAGAGGGGCCCATGGGATTAGATTATGAAGACCTTGAATCTAAAATTGACCTGTAACTTTTTCATAGTGCCGAGAGATTGCATATCGAGACAGAGGAGCAGTTATTAGATCCCTAATTTCACGCATGTTACAAATCTTTACGTGGAGCTCGCAAGTATTCTTTTATCTACTTAAGACCTATTTCAGAGTCTTGAGGGGTGGAAAAGAATCTAGGAAATGGAGATGTCACATGCACACCACATCATCATTTAAGGAAGTAGCGGAAGTAGATTTTTAAGAGAAACATACATACATTTTTACCTAGAAGTAGCAGAATTAGCCTCTACTTCCTCTACTTCTGCTATTTCATAATTACTTTCGTACAAACAAACATGCCCTAAGTGTGACTCCTTATCGTAACAAATTGATTTATTAAATTACAGTTCAAATTAAAAATGTAGAAATTTAATAATGGCTTCTTTATTGACCTAAGGCAATTTTTTTTAAAAAAGTAATTCATTAAATTACAATTTATACATTTCGCAAGATGAAATGGAAAAGAAAAAAAAAACTTGCACTCCTAAGGCAAATTTTTTCCATCACTATTATTTCACCGTACAATAATATTTTATACATAACATCAAGAATAATATCGACCACTACAACTTAACTTTGTTTAATTTTTGCGAAAATTGCTTCTAGGCCTCAAAATTCAACTTTCAATGTGCCCCAACCCCTCATATTTTTTTAAATGTGCTCCAGCCCCTTATTTTTAAAAAAATTATGTTCAGGCCCCTCCTTCGTGATTCCAGCTCATGTCGGCGGATGATTAGACATGCCAGCTCATGATTAGACATGTCAGCTGGCTTAAATCCTAATTTTACCCTCCTCTTTCTCATGTCAGCGGATATTAACTCTTACGGTTAACATGTTAACTCTTATGGTTAACATGTTAACTCTTATTATTAACATGTTAACTATTACAGATAACATGTTAACTATTAATAGTTAACATGTTAACCGTAAAAGTTAACATGTTAACCGTAAGAGTTAACATGTTAACATGATAATCATGATCGCCGTCGGCCACGCGAAGTTCCTCGGGACGGCGCCGACAACAGAGCGGGGGAAGGGGCAAAAGGGGACCGGAAGAGGAGGAAGGAGGTGTAGGGGGAGATGCAGCGGGGAGGGAGGCGGGGGTGTTTGGGAAGGCGCTAGCGGCGGAGCGGGGGAGGGACGCGGGGGCAAAGGGGGAACGTAGGAGGAGGAGGGAGGTGTAGGGGAGGGGTAAAATCAGGATTTTTGAAGAGGTTGCATTGGAACTTGGGGAGAGGGGCCTGAACACAATTTTTTTTAAAAAAAGAGACTGCAGCACATTGTTGAAAGTTGGGGGGGGGGGGGGGGGGCTGGGGCACATTAAAAGTTGGATTTTGGGGGCTAGAAGCAATTTTCCCTTACTTTTTTGTTGCACCAAGTCATGAATAAAACAATGGTTTAATGTATAATCTTCAACAATTCAAATAAAATGAGTAATTAGCAAATTTCTTTCTCATCTTCTCTATCATTTTTTGAGAACAATGAGCATTATCAACCTCTTTGTAGTACTACTACTTATAAAATCCATCTTGCCGTAGTAGTACAAACCTATAACTTAAATGAATTTCAATTTGAATGCTTCTAACCATCTAAATTACTAAGTAAAACATAAATTTAAAATTTTAATTAATTAAAAAATGAAAAAATAGCATAAAAATTTTGAGTGAGAATATAAATTCATCAAAGTTGTTACTGGACTCCCAAATCTCTACCCACGATTGTGGATGTTGGAAAAGAAATTAAAAACCAAAAAAACAATATTTAGTGGACCACCCCAAAAAAAACTATTTACCTTGTATAATAAAATGTCGTTAAATTAAAACTAAAGGACCGTTCATCTCGTAATTGATAGGTAAATATATGAAGGCATTTAAAAATCTATGTAAATTTTCATAACCCTTTTGATACTAATATATTCTGACATGAAGCACTAGAGTTTGAAAAAAAATCTAATTAAAAATAAATGGTTCTTGTTAATTGACATCACCACTTAAAAAAAGGGGTAGCATATTAAACTATAAAACCCATTAAAATTCCAACTTTTAATTAAAAAGGAAAATTTAAGGTTTTACTGGATTTTGAGAAATTTGGGCTAACCTAAAACAAAAAATGACAGAAGGGAAAAATTCTACATCTAATTAAAGAGAGAAAATATTTTAAAGGCTGAAGGTTTTATTATTATTATTATTATGAATTATGAGACCCAAATGACATTACATCAAACATAGATTTATAACCTGAAAGTTAACAGACTTTTGCTAAAATAACTCAAACTAATTCCAAAGAATCCTATGAAAGTGCAAAATACCCCTAACTGGCAGCTCATGGCTAACTTATTTATCCAAAATAATAAGAACAGAAAATGACTAAGTAAAACTAGAACTCAAATAGACCAAGCAAGATGCACTAATCTGCAATATTCCCCCTTAGTGCATACTTACGATTTACAACTCCAAGAGCAGCTCTAAATCACTCAAATTTTGACTTTGCTAAGGCTTTCGTAAATATATCAGCAACTTGGTCACATGTGCCAACTCCTACCAACTCAATTTCTTGATTCAACACCTTTTCTCTAACAAAGTGATGACAAACTTCAATGTGTTTTGTTCTAGCATGGAAAACTGGATTCAAAGCAAGCTTGATTGCACTTTCATTGTCAATTTTATCTGCATTGGATAATCAACTTCACAAAACATATCCTTCAATAAACATTTTAGCCATATGCACTCTTGTGCAGCCATTGTAGCTGCAACATATTCAGCTTCAGTACTATACAAGGCAACATTAGGCTGCTTCTTGCTGCACCAAGAAACCACAACTAAACCAAGGCTAAAACAGTATCCTGTAGTTGACCGACGATCAACTACATCCCCAGCCCAATTTGCATCAGTATAGCCACTCAAAAGAAAAACATCATTTTTCTTATACATAAGACCATATTCAAGAGAGCCCTTTACATAACACAAGACTCTTTTTGCAGCGTCTAAGTGGTGACTTCTTGGATTTTGCATAAACTGAGAAATAATAACGACAGAATATGCAATTTCTGGCCTTGTGATAGTCATGTAGATTAAACTACCAACAAGCTGTCGAAACTTTCTTGCATCCTGCAACAACTTCCCTCCTTCTTTCTTCAACTTGAGATTTGGCTCCATTGGTGTATCCATTTCCTTTGACTCTCCCATGTTGAAGGACTCCAAGAGATCGTTTACATATCTTCGTTAGGATATAAAATACCCGTGTTCAGATTTCTCCACCTCCAAACCAAGAAAATATCCAACCTCACCTATGTTTTTCATTTCAAATCAAACTAAAAGATCATTTCTTAAGCAAGAAACTTGAGCTCCATCATCTTCCATAATTATCATGTCATCCACATATAATAAAATCAGTACATGCTTTTTTGATTCTGATTTAGTAAATAAACTAGAATCTGAATTGGAGACTTTAAACCCACAAAAGACAAAGTACTGAGCAACTTTACCATACCAAACATGCCGTACTTGTTTCAAGCTGTACATTACCTTTTTTAGTCGACAAATATGATTAGGAAATTTCTTTGAGATAAATCCTTGGGGCTGCTCCATCAGTACATCATGATCTAGGTCTCCGTAAAGAAAAGTGTTCTTTACATCCAATTGCCACAACTTCCATCTTCGAACTGCAGCAAGTGCAAAAATTGATCTTACCATCACTATTTTTGCTACTAGACTGAAGGTCTCCTCATAATCCAATCCATAACTTTAAGAAAATCCTCGAGCAACAAGAGCTTCGTACTTATCAATTAGCCCATCTGACTTCTTTTTCAGACGATAAACCTACTTGCAAGTGACTGGTTAACAATTTTCTAGTTTTGATACTAGCTCCCACGTGTCATTTTTATACAAAGCTTCAATCTCTTCTTTCATAGCAGTTTCCCACTCTGGATAGCCCTTTGCCTCATCATAAAATGCAGCTTCTTCTTTATCCAATGCTCCAACAAAGAAGCATGAAGTCACCGAGCAATTGCTGAGTGGCACTTCATAATCTTTGAGATATTTTGGTGGTCTTCGCTCCCTTGTTGACCTTTCTAGTTGTTGTTGCTCACCATTTTCTGAGCTTAAAACATCAATATCAGAGGTTGAAGAATCATTTATGGCTGCCTGCGGATTGCTTTGAGGAAACAGTTCCAATGCATCTTGGTCACCACATAAAGCAACATATTTGGCAGCGACTTTCATGGTTGAATATAGAGATGACACTTCATCGAACACTACATCTCTGGATGCGACAAACTTCCTCGTTTGTGGATTCATGCACCTCCATCCTTTCCTACAAGAATCATGGCCAACAAATACACATTTTCTTGCTTTCGAGTCAAGTTTGGTTCGATTTGTTTTAGGGACATACACATTACAGATAGAACCAAATACCCGAAAGTAATTTATATTTGGTTTTACCCCATACAAGACCTCAAAAGGGGACTTATCTGTACCTAGCCATGGAGGTAAGTGATTAACAACATGACAAGCACATTGAGCAGCTTCAGTCCAAAGTTCTCGAGGAAGATTTTTGTCATGTAGCCATGAGAGACACACTGAGATGAGATGAGCTAATTTTCTTTCTATAACCCCATATTGCTGAGGGGTATTAGGACATGTCATCTGTCGCTTAATGCCATGATTGTCACAAAATTGAAAGAAATCATCTGACATGTACTCTCCTCCAATATCACTCCCTAAACATTTGATTTTCTTCTCAAACTCCTTCTATACTGCAGCTTTGAATTCAGCAAACTTGGATAAATCTTCACTCTTCTCGTTCAAGAAATAGACTCATGTGTACCTTGAATAATCAACCACCAATACCATAACATACTGATAACCATTGTAGTTGGGAGTTTTTGATGGTCCCATCATGTCCGTATGGATCAATTCGAATGTTGTTGTCCTGTGATTTGATGAACTTTTAAAAGGAAGACGATGTGATTTACCATATTGACAACTTTGGTATATCACATCTTCATGGACATTCTTCAATGTTGGCACACCATCTAATAGTTTCTTTGAAGAAATTTACTGCATCATTTTCATAGCCTACATGGTGTTAGAAATAAGGTGTTATTTAGACTGTAATTAGCACGAAATGCAGTTTTAAAAGTTAATTGAAATCGAAAAATAACAAACTTAGATAATGATTCAAAATAGATATTTAATAAAATTAAATAAAGTTTAGAATATAGACTGATGAACGAAGCGTGTTAGGCACTGTCCCAAGAATCTAATTGCCCCCACTCGTATAGGGCTACGCGACAATAGATCTCGGAGATATTACGACCATCGGTTAGGCGACCTCCTTCTCGTTGGCACTAGCTTCAAGAAGGCTTTACGAATTCTTCAAGACTTTCAGGGAACCAGCAAAAATATAACAGCAAGAAGAAATACTTCAAAAAGAAGAAGAGGAGAAGATTTATTATTCACTGTGTTTTAAAACCCTCGCAGCTATAGGTCATTTTATAGGTTGAAAGCCGCTGTTTAGATCCACAATTATCGCCCGTTTAGATCCACAAATCTCGCGATCCACCAATCTCGTGCCCGTTTAGATCCACTAATCTCGCATTCGTTTAGATCCACAAAGCTCGTAGCTAAATGTTTAACACGTTTAATTGTTCTAATTTGTAAAAATAAAAATCTAAAATGTAGCAGGTTAAAGGTCCCCTCAATCCGGACCCAAACCCGAGCCTTTCCTGGTTCGGTGCGCGTGTGTGTAGTGTGGAGCATAACCCATATTTCCTTCTAGGCATAGAAGATAAAGTGAAGGCTTATAAACAACCCTCATTCCCATCTCCTATACAATGTGGGACTAAACTTCCCCACTCCAAAATCAAGTTTTAAGTTATAACTCCAACACATGGCCCAACCATTCATGCCAAATTGTGGCACTATCAGTTTGGCTTGTCTTTCTCACGTAGGCCTCCCCTGCTGACAAAACAAAGAGAGAACCTTTCTTCTCACCAACAAGAACAACATCAGCTGCTGCATTTCTCACATTATCAAGTACTTTTACATCATTTGGACCAAATAAAACATACTTTCTAGATTCAGTAATTTGAGAAACAAAAACTAAATTTTTATTCAAACCTGAAACATGATAGACATCATTCAATTTGACAGTTCTATTCTCTCCATAATCAACTGTTGCAATTTTAATTGTCCCTTTTTTCTTTACTGGATAAGTAGAGTTGTCAGCTGTCATGATAACTCTTTCTCCATTATAGGTATGAGATTTTGAGAACAATAAATCATTACTAGTTACATGATGTGAGCAACTAGAATCAATAATCCACTCTTCTTAGTAATTAATGTAGTTTGCAAGAACCTGATTTGATGTTGATGCAAAAGCAACATGATCCTTTACTTCAAGCGTTTCAACTATAAGGCAGTGCTCCCATTTTGGCTGATCATCTCTGCCATCTTCGCATGCAACATTTGCTTTTGATAGCTTCACAGAACAATTCTTTATGTGACCAAGCTTCCCGCATCTGAAACACTTGATAGTACTGCTATTTTTTGAATAGTTGCTACTGTCAGGATTGCCATCACCATCGGTAGTATTCTTTTCACTTGAACTTTTGGTAAAGTTCTTACTCCTTGATGTGTTCTTCTCATTCCACTTTCCTTTTACAAAGAGAACAATATCAGATTCAGTGGTTTTCGCCATTTGCTTAGCCAAAGCCTCCTAATTAGAGAGCAAATTCTCTAATTCTTCTACTGATGGTTGATTTGAACATCCTTGAATCGAAGTGATAAAAGGTATGTACTCCTTCCTCAATCCACGTATAAGATTTCGCCATAAACGTGCTTCGCTAATCTTCTCATTAGCATCGAGTTCTGAAATTTTAGTACAAATATTTTTAACTCGTACGAAATAGTCTGAAATTAACATACCTTCCTGCGTGGTCATTGATAATTCATTCTCCAGGAATTGCAACCTTGTGTTAGCCCTTATGTTTTGATGATGTTTTACAACCACCATTAACGGTACTAATGGCTTATTGAGTGCAAATGTAGCAAATTCATTTATCAAGCTTGTTAGTGCCATTCATGGAGGATTAGATGGAATATGCGCTTCAACGAGGATATCCAAAGGAGGAGGAGGCATAATGATGAAGCAACGTTATTTCAAGAACAATAAATTCAAATAAAAGCTTCATCCGATTCAAGCTATATCAAAGCTCAAGTATTGCTTTCAATATGAGGATATTATCTATCTTTTATTTTTCTCTCTAGTGCTAGAATGTAGGCAAAGAGTTATTGATTTCACTTGAAGCTATTGGGACTCACACACACGTTTTCATACTTAAGCTTTTAAGCGTTTTTCACAAAATATTATTTTTCACAAGTATGAGGACCTATCTGCAAAATTCTTTTTCCAAACAGTTTGTTTTTAGTATTAAAAACATTTTACAAAGTTTTAAATAAATATTTTCTAAATATTTTTGTGTGAGTAAAAATATTATTCTGGAGAGTATCAGAATGCGGTCGACCGCACCGGTCGACCGCACTTAAGCTCATTCGTCATTGGACTCCAGAGAGTTTGTCGGTCGACCGGTGCGGTCGACCGAAAGCTCGATTTTTTCTGTCGGTCGACCGTACCGGTCGACCGATAAAGTCTCTGTTTGTTTTCTGAGTTCTCAAAGCTGCTTGCGGTCGACCGGATTTCCCGTCGGTCGACCGAATGTTCTGGCGGTCGACCGATTGCTTATTCAGTCAACCGAGAGCTTTTTCTCAAACGGTCGGTTGCCTTGGTTACTGTGCTATCACTTACTTGTGGTTGGCATAGTCTGTGGCAGTAGTCTGTGTAGGAGATTGTTTTCTTAATTGGGAAGATTGAGTTGTGTTTTTAAAATGATTAATCTCTCCTATTTAAACCCTTTCTTCTTCATCTTCTAAGTTGCCCTAACTTCTGCTGAAAAACCAGAGAGACGCTGTCTTCTGAGAAAAATTTTCAAACTCTGTTTTCTGTGGTTTCTCTCTGTATTTCTTGTGTGAGCTCACTCCCAGCTTCAGTATTCTTTCTCTCTTTACCATAGGGACCTGTAAAGAGAGAGTCTTGCACTGTTTTTACTGCTTTGTGAGTGTGATCTTGTGTAGATCAACTGTGAGGGTGTGTGATCTGTTGAGATCAACTGTGTAGTGAGAGATCGTGTGGGGATCGCTGTGTAGATGAAGTTCCGACTTCCAAACCGGGTGTGTAGTGGATTTCTCCTCGAGAGTGGGGAGTGGGGACGTAGGTCAGAGGACCGAACCTCGTTAACACATCGCGCGTCAAAGGATAACGATTCCTAACCCTCTCTTATTTATTTTGTTTGCATTAGAATATTGTGGATTGCTTGTCTTAATTTTTATTGCATATTTAGAGCCTCTTGACCCTAATCACCCCCCCCCCTCTAGGGTCCAACAATTGGTTTCAGAGCTTGGTCTCTATATTAATTTTTGGTTTAACCACCTTAGAGAAAAGATCTAATGGAGGCCTCTTTAAATATGCATATGTTAGAAGGACAATCCACCACTAGATCACCACTCTTCACCGGGAGAAATTTTGCTTATTGGAAGGCTAGGATGAGAATTTATCTTCGTTGCATTGATCTTGACATCCTAGAGCTCATAGAAAAGAAATATGTAGAGAAGTCCAAAGTTGGGAACATGACCGATGATGAAAGGCACCTAGCCAATCTCAATGCTAAGGCCATGAACGCCTTAATTTGTGGTCTTTCCCCCAATGAGTACAATAGAGTTTCCACGTGTGCAACCGCATACGAAATTTGGGTAAAATTATGTATCACACATGAAGGAACCCCCAAGTTAAGGAATCTAAGATTAGTGGACTTATGCATGATTATGAGCTATTTAAAATGCTTCCTAATGAATCCATTGATGCTATGTTTTCCCGTTTTACTAATATCATCAATGAATTACATGGTCTTGATAAGCAATTGTCCATTCAAGAGATGAACTACAAGATACTTCGCTCCTTGACTCCGGTATGGGAGCCCAAAGCTACGACTATTGAGGAAGCTCATGACCTCACCACTCTACCACTCGATAGCCTTATCGGAAAGTTCAAGGTCCATGAGAAGAAGCTCAAAGGGAAGGAGAAGGAGGAAATGTCATCATGGGAAGTTGAGGAGCCATCACCAAAGTTGAAGACTATAGCTCTCAAAGGAGCTAGTGACAACTCCTCTTCGTCATCGGATAGTGAAGTTGATTTTTCTAGAGAAGTGGCTCATCTCTCTAGAAGAATCTCTAGACTTATAAAAATAAACAAGAAATTTAATCCCCGATCTAACAACAAGTTTTCCTCTCGTGTAGGTAAATGTTTTGAGTACAATGAACCGGGTCACATCGCTAAGGATTGCCCCAAGCTCAAGGAGAAGTATATGAAATACAAGAAGAAGAAGGCTATTTTAGTCATATCTTCCTCATATGACCTCCAAATGATCTGATTCCAAATGGGTTGGAAAGTTGACAAAAATATCTACAACTTTCCTCTTTTGAGTTTCTTCAGATTCTAAAGGGATCTTGGTCAAAACAGCTCTACAACGTCTGAGACACCTTTGGGTGTCTCGGCCAGGTCCGAGACACCTCTGGGTGGCTCGGCACTATTTTTGCCATAACTTCCGCATATGACCTCTAAATGATCTGATTCCAAATAGGTTGGAAAGTTAACAAAAATATCTACAACTTTTCTATTTTGAGTTTCTTCATATTCTAACGGGATCGTGGTCAAAATAGCTCCACAAGTTCCGAGACACCTTTGGGTGTCTCGGCCAGGTCCGAGACACCTCTGGGTGGCTCGGCACTATTTTTGCCATAACTTCCGCATATGACCTCCAAATGATCTGATTCCAAATGGGTTGGAAAGTTGACAAAAATATCTACAACTTTCCTGTTTTGAGTTTCTTCAGATTCTAACGGGATCCTGGTCAAAACAGCTTCACAAGGGCCGAGACACCTCTGGGGTGTCTCGCAAAATCCGAGACACCCCTGGGGTGTCTCGGCACTATTTTCGCCATAACTTCCGCATATGACCTCCAAATGATGTGATTCCAAATGGGTTGGAATGTTGACAAAAATATCTACAACTGTCCTGTTTTGAGTATCTTTAGATTCAGATCGGATCATAGTCTAAACAGCTTCACAAGGGCCGAGACACCTCGGGGTGTCTCATTCAGGCTGAGGCGCCGTGTTATGTATACTTGTTCGTTTCCGCCGTAACTTCTTCGTCCGAACTCGGATTTGAACGATTCAAAGTGCGTTGGAAATACGACGAGGATTTCTATAAGCTCCAATGATTAGATCATCTATAGAATAAATGAGACACGAAGGGTGATGCGCCTTTTGTAAACGTCGCGGGGCTCCCGATCAGTCCGTATTCTCGTTATTCCGAAATTCCGTTGCTTC
>BQKN01000074.1:226726-255767 GCA_022839385.1 Asparagus kiusianus | reverse complement strand
TCTCTCCTTCACATGGTGGAGATTGTGCCACATCATTGTCAAGGAGGAAAATCCCCTCCTTGTCAAGGATACCCATTAATCTCATACACACACACCACATCTGACGAAGTACATCCAGATCATAAAACCTTGAGAAATAAAAATCAGCTTTCTTATGGATGCTTGTTGCCAGTTTTCAGGAGAAAGCAACAATTTTGAGCAAAACTACTGTTGATAAGCATTCTATGTATGAAGAGATGTTGATAAGCATCATTAATCATATATCTTTATTTAGTTTTGTTCTTTTTAGTATCTCATTTCTTGCTTGTTCTTTTGAGTTTGGTAGCTTGTCCCCATTATGATACAGTGTTTAAATTCGCAGGGGCAGCTTCAACTATAATACATCGTTACTCATGTTTCAGCTGAAGGGAGACCATGGGCATTCTACATTTGTCTGTTGTTTTTTCTGTTCTGGGATCCTTAACATACACTTATCAACTGTACTTGTTTGGTTCTCAGGTGCAGGCTTTAAGGTGGATACAGGACTGATCTCTTGCTGTGAGGAATGACCATGGATTCTACCGCATCTGCTCTATGATGCTATTTCTATTGCTTATGGGACTTCTCTCTGGATTACTCATGCACTCTTATCTGATTCTTGTTTTGGCAAAGTCAGTATTTTGCTTCTTGGGTCCTATTTAGTATTAGTTAATGTATTGCTGATGTACTCAGTGATGTGGACCAAAAATATGTTAGCTTATTAGTTAACTCTCAAACGTATTGTATATTTGATGCATTACACGTTTTGAGTATTTTTTGCTTCTCTTTTTTCTCTCCTTTTTGTTCTCCCGACTTGCCAAAATTATGAATTGAAGATTTGATTGGGCTTATTTTATGCCGGTGCTCTGTCCTTTGTAGTGTGCTTCCTTTCATGTAAAAGGAGGCTTCTGACTTCTGAGTCATGCCCGTATCCTCGATTTGTAATCAGGATAGTTTCAGATTTGACTCAAATACGAGATTTTCGGTCCCCTGCAGTCTGCAAGCAGCTTCTGCTTCCTCTTGTGTGGTTAATTTGTGCTTCGCTCCGTCGTCTATTAGGGTAGTGGCGAGCAGGAAGTCCACTGTTTGCACGATGAAAATTGAATATTGTTTCTTTTACTTCAATTTTTTTTAGAATTGACGCGCCCCCTTACGCGGACGTATCCATCTTTCCTTTTCAACTTTTACCTCCTAAGTAATAAACTAGTGGGAAAATCAGTGTTTTCTTCTGGTAATAGCATGAACTGCATTGTTGTTCATCATCTATCTCCAAAATCTCATCTGTCTGTATTAGTTCCAATTTCGTTACCCTCAGATTTGCGAGCTTGCTCCTTATTTCCATTGTTTAACCTGGACTTTGTATTCCATTTCAGCTTTCAAGAAATATCATGCAATTGGGTGATCTATTTAGAAGTTTTCAATTCATACTGCAAAAAGAAAATTATTTTTGCAATTTGTAGTTTATAACAAAGTTATTTCTGCAAATTGATGTGCCGAAACTATATCTAAGCATAGTCATCTATTGTTGAAGTGGTAGATGGAATGGTACCATTTAACTTTGCTTTGGTAGGGGGTTGGAAGAGGGAAGGTTTTGTGAGGGGATGTGCAATGAGGTAGAAGGATGGATATCTCTTTTAGGGCTTGGTTTGGTAGGAGCAAGGGGGGAAGATAATGTGAGGTGAGGCTCAACAAGGAGCAATGAGTGATATACAGTTCATAGTCCTTGTTTGGTTGGAGCGGTAGTGAGAGGAGATATATGATTTTTTTTAGTTTATATTTTATTTTCTCTCATCTTACTGTTGTGTCCCTCAAAATTGGAAAGGATTTCTCTTTCTTTACTTTTTAGTTTATTTTTGTATTTTTTTCCTCCTCCCTCTACTTTACCTCATGTTCCCTTCCCTTTAAAGGATTTTTAGTTTTACTCCTCACTTTACTTTATCTCCTCTCCTACTAAACCTAGCCTGTATGCTTACTTTTCTAGTCCATTTCCATTGTCCTCTTGTATCCTTCTAATTTTAATAATGCTATTTGGCTCGCTGTTTGGGCTCGCTCTCTCAACTCGCGCCCACGTGGAGGAGTCAGGTCAGCACTTCCTTCTCCAAATCGCTGTTGTTTTCTCTCCGTCCCCAAATCGATCACTTCTCTCTTTCTTCCCCAAATCAGCGATTCTCACCCTCCTCCCCCCCCAACCCCCCGTCAAATCCGCCGCGACTGGTCGCCGCCGCCCCTTGAATCGCCCCAAAAGTAACGAGATCGAGGCCGCCATCAAGCAGATCCGTTCCTCTTAGGCCATTGAAGCCCTGTCATCAAGCAGATCCCTTCCTCCTAGGCTATTGAAGCCCTTCAAAACATGTACCTTTCATCTAGATTTGATATGATTTCGGGTTAGGGTTAGATGTTTTTTATGAGAGAGAATTAATGAGTTGATTTAACTGTATATCTTCATCACCTAAATCTCTGCTTGATCTAATTCTGAGTGATTTCGGTTGGCATTTTGCAGTTTGTATATTTTCATCACCTAAGAGGAGTAAATTTTATACAGCTAACCCAACAATTTTTTTTTGTTATTTATTGAGTGTGTTTCCTTTTTTCTGTTGATGCTTAATGGTGAAACTACTAAGAAAAAAAAAACCTTTTGCTGTTTCGGAGCTATATGACATTTTCCCTGTCTTACTTCTTCTATAAAAAATAAAACATTTTTCTGTTAGATATCTCATTTGCTTTGAGCAAGATTAAAGACATACAAGGTGCCAGGAGTACTTAAAATAAACTTTATGAACGAGAATTTAAATGTGATTAATTTGAGGCAGGCTCTAAATAAAAGTTAGTCTTCTGTGTTAAGGAATAAAATCTGTGTTTTCAAGATGCAACTTTTCAATTACAGTCAGTTCTTTGCTCAATTTCTTTGTTCAGCTCAATTTCTTTGTTTAGTTTCTGTCAACTATTTTTTTGTAAAGTTTATTGATCATTTATTGATGATCAATTTGAACAGGCATGGCAGATAATTTAGATGATGATGGCGGGATTAATTGCTCGGTTGATGAGAGATATGAGTTGCCTCAGCATACTGATCAGCAGATTGAGCAAAATGAGCCTAAAATTGGGATGGAGTTTAATGATCCAAATGAATTGTTTGAGTTCTACAGAGACTATGCAAAGAGCAGTGGATTTCCAGTTAAGAAACATACAAGAAGGAAGAATGTAATAGGCATTGTTAGAAGTATAATTTTAGTATGTGGTCGAGCTGGCAAACATAATAGTACTTGTCAAAATCCTTTAAAACCACAAGCAAGCTATAGAGTTGGGTGTAATGCAAAGATAACAGCTAGGTTAAATCTGGACGGAAGATGAGAAATATCTGTGGTTATTCTGGAGCATAATCATGGCCTTAGCCCTACTAAAAGTCGTTTCTTTCGATGCAACCGGAGAATTAGTGCACATGTTAGACATCAAATTAATTTGAATGATCAAGCTGGAATCAGAATCAACAAAAATTTTAGCTCACTGGTACATGAGGCTGGTGGATATGAGAATCTATTGTGTGATGAAAAGGCTTGCAGGAACTTGGTTGATGAATCAAGGTGTTTACGTCTCGGCGAAGGTGATGCTTCAGCGATTATGAAATATTTTTCAAGGATGGTTGCAGAAAATTCAGGTTTCTATTTTGATATTGAATTGGATGATGAAGATCATTTGAAAAATGTATTTTGGGCAGATGATAGGAGCAGAGAAGCTTACAAAGAGTTTGGTGAGGTCGTCACTTTTGATACCACATACTTAACAAATAAGTATGATATGCCATTTGCACCATTTGTTGGCATTAACCATCATGGGCAATCAATTTTACTTGGATGTGGGTTGATTTCAAAAGAAGACACAGAGGCTTTCATATGACTATTTACGAAGTGGGTTGAATGCATGGATGGATGTGCTCCGCAAGGGATAATAACTGACCAATCAAGAGCCATGAAAAATGCAATTGAGATTGTTTTTCCAAACACTAGACACAGATGGTGTTTGTGGCATATAATGAAGAAGCTGTCAGAAAAGTTAGGAAGATACATTGAATATGAGGCCATAAGTTCTACCATGAAAGGAGTGGTGTATGACACACAAAGTCCACAAGAGTTTGAAATACAGTGGAATGAAATGGTTGACATGTATGGATTGGAGGATTGTGATTGGTTAGTTGAATTGTACGAGGAGAGAAACCGATGGGTTCCATGTTTTGTCAAAAATTGTTTTTGGGCAGGAATGTCAACTACTCAGTGAAGTGAAAGCATGAATGCTTTTTTTGATGGATATGTCAATTCGAAAACAAGTCTGAAATAGTTTGTAGAGCAGTATGAAAATGCATTAAGAAGCAAGACGGAAAAGGAGATGCGGGCCGATGCTGAGTCATTTTCAAAAGTAAAAGCTACCGCAACAACTTATGATATGGAGAGTCAAATTCAGGGAGTCTACACTTTAGCAAAGTTTAAAGAGTTTCAAGCTGAATTCACGGGAAAGATATATTGTGATATTGTAAACTTTCAGGAGGGAGCAGGGGTGCTTGAGTATGTCATTTGGGACTTGACTTTGCGGTTGGAGGGCGGCAAAAGGATTCCTAAATTCTTCAAAGTATCCTTTCGTGAAACGGACAGTGAAGTTGAATGTAGTTGTCAGTTGTTTGTGTTTAAAGGCATAGTATCTAGGCATGCCCTTACCATTCTTATTCGTCACGAAGTCAGCTTTCTTCTGGAAAAGTACATTCTAAGAAGGTGGCGAAAGGATGTGAGGCGAGCCCACTCGATGATGAAAGTTAAATTTAATACTTGGGTTGTCACACCTGAACAATTACGCTATCGCGAGCTATGTCTTGCATTTAGCAAGGTTGCTGATCTTGCTGTCAAAACAACCATGAATGTGAGGTTGTTAAAAAATGGATAGACACCAAATTTAGAGAACTACAACTTGCTGAATCAAGTCAAAAAGGAAAAGAAGTAGAGATGAATCATGATTTTGTGGAAGAAGAAAAGGAATATGAAAAGGAGGAAAATGAAAACATATTGGATCCTCTCTCTCAGACTCGGAAAGGTCGGCCTAGGCAAAACAGAATTAAGCCAACAAGTAGGCGAAGAAAGAAGAAAATTGATCTAGCTGCTAATGTGCCCGTCAACAATCCATCACAGTCTCAAGAGGGTGTTCTTTCCTACACACAAGATAACATGGTTTCAAATGCTTATATGCCACAAGCAAATACTGTGCATCCATGGGGAATGCAGTTGGTAATATATAGCCCATAGCTTACATTGATGCAAACCTTTTTTAATCACTATAGCTACACCCTTATATCTATATGACGTGTTACAGCCTCAATTTCCAATGCCTGGAGATCCACATGCGATGGGGTTGACACCTTGGTATGGATTGTATCAAAGAAACATGATGTGATGCATCAAACCTATGGGTATGATTTGCTTATTGGGGTAAATATTCATCAATTATGCTCTTGTAACAAGTAATTATTCTCGTGTTTTGGTAAATTTGATTCTGAAATTAAACATTGACCTATGCGTTTACCTATATCTGCAGTCCTTAATCATGATGATCTCAAGACAATAACAACCACCATGACTTAGTGCTGATGCTCCAAGGCTCAACAACCTCCTCAATCATGATGGCTCCTGATGCTTTTGGTTCCTGATGCTGTTTTGTTACTGATGGCTCCAAGGCTCAACCACTATGTTATTTTTCTGTTCTACTATTTCTGTGTGCTGTTGGAAAACTTTGTGCTATTGGAAAACTATGTTATCTTTGAGCTATTTCTATCTTCTGTGTGCTGTTGGAAAACTTCGTGGTATGTGATTATTATGTGAAAACTTTGTGGTATGTGATTACTTGTGGAAAACTTTGTGGTATGTGATTACTTATGTGATTTCTGTCTTCTGTCTTCTGTGTGCTGTTGGAAAACTTTGTGGTATGTGATTATTATGTGAAAACTTTGTGGTATGTGATTACCTGTGGAAAACTTTATGGTATGTGATTACTTATGTGATTTTTGTCTTCTGTCTTCTGTGTGCTATTGGAAAACTTGGCTTACTACATTTTAGATGGAAGGTGAAGAGTTTGTGCAAATGTGCTATTTTTATCATTCTCCCTTCTTTCTGTGCAAAGAGTAATGTACACCATCTTCTGCTGCTTTTAAATCTTTGATGCATAACATTAAAATTTCTATATCAATCATGTAAAGTATGCTTGCTCTTTCATAGAACATTACCCAGCATTATAGAATGATTAAAGCTACATCTCAATTATCAACCTTATTTTGTACCCAAGATAAATCAGGTGCTAGGCCATATAACCAATGGAAGTTTAAGGCAAACCATAAACAGGCAGTGAACTGACAAAAATGACAAAAATATGGAAATAGATATATTTCAAGTTGAAGAAATATGATTTGCGTGGAAAGGAAGAACAATTGGAAATAGATATATTTCAAAAGCCAAACAGAATGCCGATATGGATGGATAATGGTATGTTGTAGCTCCTTCAGAAGCAATGTCGTGAGTGATTTCACCTCACAAAAAGATGACAGGCAGTGAACTACAGTCATGTGGATCTAATTCAGGCCTGCATTCGACATAACACTTGCAAATTGAACCTTCATACATTTTACAACAACAAATTAAAAGCATCCAAAAAGAATCATGCCCGTTTGGGATCTCAATTACTTTTTCATTACAATTCCATAGAACACTGATATTCATAGAACACTGATTTTCATTACATAGTTGAGTTAGCAAAATAGTACAAGGTCCAAACCAAAAAACATACCCTTACTTGGATATTGTTACAAGAAAAATGGACATCATGAAACCAACAAAAATTCCAATTAGAAAGCCTTTTTCCTGAGTATGTTTCTTCCAAACTCCATTTTCTTCCCCATGTATTCTTGATCTCAATTTCTCATTTTCAATTGAAAGCTCTTTCAAACTTGCAAATAAATATATTCATTGAGTCGTGAGCGAAACTTGGTACTTCACCATGATCTAACCAAGTCCAACAATTACAAGTGTTCGTAGCACAAATTCCAAATCGACGACACGGATGCCTCGGGGTATAAGAAGTCTTCATTTGCACTGGAATCCCACAAAAGCAATTTGGAATCTCGTATGGAGGTGGACGATTCCACATTGCAACATATATCCTCTTATCAAAGAACATTGCCCGTTGAGAAGAGGATGATTGTTGAGAAGATGTTGACGACATGATTCTGCAGTAGAAGAAAGTTTTAGACCATACGTCACTCTCTCAAGGAAAAAACTGTAAATTAAAATTATCAGCCATAAACTACGGGTTGTTACCATCCGGCCTAAAAAATCAAAATTATCAGCCATAAAATTATCAAAACTGTAAATTTTATACAGCTAACCCAAGATAAGATTATGTCCATATTATTCAATCTAAAGCAATCTAAGTAATTAAGAGGAGTAAACCTGATACTCATCTCTAGGATTAGAGGGGGCCAACTACAATTTCCCCCCAACCATTTTTGGATCTCAGCTACAGTATGCCTCTCGAATCTACAGACTAACAAAGTTTGAGCGATGCTCAAACAATTCTATAAAAGAAGTAAGACAGGGAAGATGTCATATAGCTCTGAAACAGCAAAAGGTTTTTTTTTCTTAGTAGTTTCACCATCAAGCATCAACAGAAAAAGGGAAACCCACTCAATAAATAACAAAAAAAAATTGTTGGGTTAGCTGTATAAAATTTACTCCTCTTAGGTGATGAAAATATACAAACTACAAAATGCAAACCGAAATCACTCAGAATTAGATCAAGCAGAGATTTAGGTGATGAAGATATACAGTTAAATCAACTCATTAATTCTCTCTTATAAAAAACATCTAACTCTAACCCGAAATCATATCAAATCTAGATGAAAGGTACCTGTTTTGAAGGGCTTCAATGGCCTAGGAGGAAGGGATCTGCTTGATGGCGGGGCTTCAATGGACTAAGAGGAACGGATCTGCTTGATGGCGGCCTCGATCTCGTCACTTTTGGGGCAATTCAGGGGGCGGCGGCGACCTGTCGCGGCGGATTTGACGGGGGGTTGGGGGGGGGGGAGGGGAGGAGGGTGGGAATCGAAGGAAGAGAGAAGTGATCGATTTGGGGACGGAGAGAAAACAACAGTGATTTGGGGAAGGAATTGCTGACCTGGCTCCTCCACGTGGGCGCGAGTTGAAAGAGCGAGCCCAAACAGCGAGCCAAATAGCATTATTGTTCTAATTTAGAGGGATATTCTCTCTCTAACTTTTTGCTTCATTTTGTGGTGTCTTCTCCCTTCCCTCCCTTACTCTTACCTCCCCCTAGAAAAAACCCTCCACAACAAATCAAAATTTTGACCCTTCATCTTCCCTTTCCTCCTATCATACATTCTCTTTCCTCCTACCAAACCAAGCATTAAGTGAACAAGGTAGCCAACAAAGATTGGTCATGAGATACTTTATATTCTTTGATTATATAGAAAGCCTACAACTCACTAATAACATCTTCTCAATCAGTGGATGTTGTGCTCTGATACCACTTGTTGGGCGGACGGCGGCGCCGAGGAACCAAAACAAACGCCGATCAAAGAAGGCCAAACACAACCAAATATCAATGCACAAACACAAACACCAATTTTAACGTGGTTCGGCAATTGCCTACGTCCACGGGGCAAGAAGGGGGTGGGTTTTCACTAATAGAGAAAGAGAGTACAAATTGAGATTACAAATCGCTCAAACGAACCAACTAATCTCACCAACAAATCTCTCAATCTCTCAACTAATAACCCTAACCAATAGCTCAGAAAGATCTCTCTTTTCTGTGCTCTAAAATCCCCCAAAACACTCCTACAAAACCCTCAAATCGTATTGGTATTTATACCAAAACAGAAACCCAAACAGACTGCAAATAGGAACTCTAACTTTCCAAAAAACCCGTCGTAAGTCGACTTATCAGTCTGCATAAGTCGACTTGGCAGAACGAAAAAACGACAACTAGAGAAGAGATCATAAGTCGACTTATCAGACCTGATAAGTCGACTTGCCAGAGCCTAAAATCAACAATCCAGAACAGATCGTAAGTCGACTCATGCACAAACATAAGTCAACTTATGCCTGTGCATGAGTCGACTTATGACCGAAAATCTGCTTTTTCCAAGTTCTTCTCCACAATTCTCCACCTCGGCGAAGTTTTCCCAAAACTGAGCCGATACCAACCAAACAAATGCCTCACGTGTTGAGACCCAAATGGGAGTGCGAACACGCACCTCAAATATCGATGTCGCTCACCAAATCGGTTGCATCAAAATGACTGCCTACGTATCCTTTGCCCAAGGAATCAAGCTTTCACGTAGTTCACCTAACGGCCTCCAAAGGCCCTCAATCCGATAGAAGAGTACGCAACCCTTCTCCATCATCACCAAATCTGCGACTGATAGCACCTCCAATGGCCCCGAACTGACTCAATCCAAACACCTCCACCTGAGGTAAACCAATGGCCATATCCAAAATATATCTACCAGCTGCACTCGAATCTACCAACTCGTCATCCGCATCCAAATCCAAATGACTCACATGCCGTGTCACCTCAGCTGGAATCTCCAATAATGCAGAATGACCTAGAGTACATAGAGTAATCTTCACCCAACGTGGAGTAGCATCACTCTCCACCTGCTGCGACATCCGAACGATCTGATCAACACTCTCCACCTGCTGAGAGTCCAATGTGACATACCTGCTCAGAACAAAATCAGAAGCTCCCGAATGATAATCAACTGAGCCTCCGAACCCCAAACGCGCAATCGGATCCAATCTCACATCCATGATGTGACCAAGTGTTGGGTATCCAAACATCCGACGCAACCCAAAATCTGAAGCAGCTCCACCAGATCCAAAATTTCCAAACGCAGCAGTCGGCGACCTATGATTAAGATGACCCAAATATGTCGAAGCTCCAGAACCAACGCTCGACAACCAACGCCGATCCTCCTCCAGAGAGGAACGACCCATCGAAACTATCATCTCATCTCGTCGCCCCAAAGTCTCCACACCAATGAAGTGTCCCCTATTGTCGTGAGCTCGGTACAAACGCAAGAAAGGACCCCTACCAAAGCTGGAATAATGAGTTACCTTTCTGCCAATACACTTCTTCTAATTGTTATTGACTTCTAGGCCTTTACACCAACGGGAACTGGTCGCGACCCAATAATGCCTAGAACAATCATCAACTGCGGAAACCAAGATACGATTACCTCCCAATGATGCCTCCTTGGAAGGCCCCCAAATGCCTGACTGAACACCTCCTAAAAGACCCCTCGCTCGATGGATAGGAGTGCCAAACTCCACCACGGTCTTGCTCATTCTAATGTGCTCACAAGACTTCAATCTGCAGGTCATAGCACTCCTCAACAACCAATGCACGGCATTACCAATCATATACCCCAGCACCAAACAATGTCACAGTCTAGCCGAATCTGATGAAGCCGTCATCTCCCTATCAATCATCGTGCTTCCGTGCAAATAATACAAATTTCTCCTTCTGATGCCCTTCATCACAATCGTGGACCCAAATGTAACCTTCAAGCGTGTATCCGCCAAGGTCACCCTATAGCCTGCTGCCTCCAAAGCTCCAAGTAAAATGATGTTTTTCTTCAACTGAGGAACGAACCTCACTCCAACCAACTCCCGAATCACCCCGTCACTCATCCTGATCCGAACGGTACCGATACCACCAATAGAGCATTTGTGATCATTCCCCATGAGCACGAAATCCCCTCTTTCCAACTCCTGAAAGCTGGAGAACCAATCCCTCCTAGGACAAATGTGGTATGTAGCCCCCGAATCTAACATCCACTCTGTAGAGTAGGCAACACAAACTGACGGCAGTGCAGATAATGAGTAGCCCGAAGAATCCGAATCTGAATCGTTGCCACTAGCCTTGACAACATTCGCCTCTGAAGCTTGAATAGCTTTTCCCTTATTCTTCCCGGCTCGATCAACTAACTTTGGGCATTCGGCTATCCAATGTCCATCCTCTTTGCAAAAGGCGCACTGATTCTTACGAACTCCAAGATGTGCCCCTCTAGACTGCGACCTCCCACTACGGTTTGGACCCTTTGCTCTTGCGACCAACGCCCCCGCTACCGGCTCAATCAAGTCTCTTTATCCTTCTTTCGAAGCTGATAATTCACAAGTGCAGTGGTGACCTCACTATATGAAAGAGACGCCTTCTCATTAATAAGAGTAAGAACGAAGGTCTCATATTCCTCGTCGGGCAAGGAACTCAACAACAACAACGCCTTGTCCTCATCTTCAATCACCACATCTACATTCGCCAAATCCGCAAGAAGCTTCGTGTAGTGGTTCATGTGATCACCAATGGAGGTTCCTTTCTTCAACTGGAAGCGGTAAAACCTCCTCTTCAAATGCAAGCGATTCTCCACACTCTTGGTCAAATACTTGCTCTCAAGGATCTCCCAAATCTTCTTTACAGAAGTCTCATTGATCACATCATACTTTAGATCTTGAGTGAGACAAGACCTAATCACACCACACGCCGTTCGATTCATCTTTTTCCAAACCCTCTCATCAATATTGTCCGGTTTCCCGTCCAACTCCAACGTATCTTTCAAATTTTGCGCGTTGAGCGCATCCATGATTTCGCATCGCCAAAGTTCAAAATTGTTTGTGCCATTGAACTTTTCCACTTCAATCTTCATCGAGTGGATATTCAAGCTTTGGACGGTCTTCACGCCGGAAGTACTGCCCACAACTCCTTCTTTCTCGGCCATAATCCTCAAAGCACCACCAAACCAATGCGGAAACAAACGAGAAATAGATCCAAACTGAAAAAGACGAGATTTTTACCAAAAAGATCCCACCTTTATCACCAAACGAAGCCCTAGATGAACTTCCAAAGCGATCTACTCCTCCAAATAGCCCAAGTGTAGCCCGAGCTCTGATACCACTTGTTGTGCTCTGATACCACTTGTTGGGCGGACGGCGGCGCCGAGGAACCAAAACAAACGCCGATCAAAGAAGGCCAAACACAACCAAATATCAATGCACAAACACATACACTAATTTTAACGTGGTTCGGCAATTGCCTACGTCCACGGGACAAGAAGGGGGTGGGTTTTCACTAATAGAGAAAGAGAGTACAAATTGAGATTACAAATCGCTCAAACGAACCAACTAATCTCACCAACAAATCTCTCAATCTCTCAACCAATAACCCTAACCAATAGCTCAGAAAGATCTCTCTTTTCTGTGCTCCAAAATCCCCCAAAACACTCCTACAAAACCCTCAAATCGTATTGGTATTTATACCAAAACAGAAACCCAAACAGACTGTAAATAGGAACTCTAACTTTCTAAAAAACCCGTCGTAAGTCGACTTATCAGTCTGCATAAGTCGACTTGGCAGAGCGAAAAAACGACAACTGGAGAAGAGATCATAAGTCGACTTATCAGACCTGATAAGTCGACTTGCCAGAGCCCAAAATCAACAATCCAGAGCAGATCGTAAGTCGACTCATGCACAAACATAAGTCGACTGTGCATGAGTCGACTTATGCTTGTGCATGAGTCGACTTATGACCGAAAATCTGCTTTTTCCAAGTTCTTCTCCACAGTGGGCTCATGAAGGATATTAGTTCAATAGATTATATAAAAGTCTTTTTAAATGTACGGCTCATTAGATGAATCGATGCAGTTCATCCACCTAAGGAATTGTAGGCATTAATATAGAGTATCTCTTTCCGAACAGTGGCGGAAACTTCTCATGTAATTTCTTTTGCCTAACTTAAATTTCCTTATCTTTTGTTTATTCACTGTGAAGAATATTATCTTCAAAAAAACTTTTGCTGACTTGATAATTCCTGGGATTGTCATGATAATTTGAGTAAGTAGGATTTTTTTTTTAAATTATCATTTTCTAAAGATCCACGAGTTGGTCTGAGAAGAAGTTCTGAGTTTCTCTTCTATCATAAAAAGTCACATCTGATATAAATAAACAATACAAAGGTCAAAAAAGGTGGTTGAAGAGTCTGCTGAAGTAGCTTAACTGACCACAAATTTGTGAACATGAAACATGCGGTTTTGAGTTCGTCCAAGCTTCGCTCCAAAGAAAAGGGTGTCTCTTCTATTCCATCCAAACTGCTAGCTAGATATTTTATGAAGAAGAAAGTTTTATAATTGGGATTTTTTTTTTTTGTCACGAGAACACTATTTTCACTTCAAGAATCATTGTTTATACCACAGTAAATCTAAATTTAATCCTTTATAAGAGAGATATTGTTCATGATACAACAATTTACTGTATCATAAGAGAGTAAGTATTGTAGCATAGACAATGAATCTAATTTGCTCCTCTGCGATTGAGATATGTTTCATGCTATAGTATTTTACTATATCGTAAACAGTAAATTAAATCTGTTCCTCCATACTTGAAATTACTATTTATGACATAGTTTTACTATAGCAAACCAATAGAGCAAATCAAACGTATTAAAACTTGGATCTTCCTTTAAATATAGAGGAGTAAATATGATTTCTAAATCAAATATATTAAAACTTGGATCCTCCTTTAAGTGTAGAGGAGTAGATATGATTTTAACTTTTGAGCATACAATAACTAAATCAAATGTATTAAAACTTAGAGGAAAATAAGTTCAAAATGCACTACTTAAAAAAATAAGGGGTCATGCTTTGCACGGGGTGCACCCTTGTTTTTATGAAATTGTAAAATAAGATCTCGACGGAAAGGGAAAAACTCGACTCTTGAAGATCGCGGTTTGCAGGAGAACGTGGTTGAAGAAATGCAAGGCGAGCAATGCTAGCCACAGTGGCTGTACTCCCGCGGTGATTGACTAGGATGTGGGGTTGAGTAAAGGGTTTAGGGGTAAAGGTCTAGAATTTAGGGTCAAATGTAAGTATTGCTCAATGCAAGGGTTGTGAGCCAGTGAGTAGTTATGCTCCGAGAAATATGCTAGGCGATCAGTTCTCACAACCAGAACTAAAAATTCTATGTTATTTATATTTACTTTGTTGTCTTTACTTTATGTTGCTGTTTATTTCATTATGTTTTGCTGCTTTAAATTATAATTTAGATTTGTAAGTTAATTTCTTTTTTTTAATGCAATTTACATGCATGCAATACTTTCTTGATTTTCAATCAATCTGGTTTTGAGGGCAACCCCTTATTAGGTAGGAGTAGTTTAATCTTTACTTGTCTTTGAGTTTTTTTTGCAACAATTTCATTTAGGCTGATTTTACAACAGTAGGAGTGGATTTATAAAAAAAAATGGTAATGATTTTTAGAGTCGGTTTAATAGTGAAGCATAGTGCTCTATCTATACGGCCACCTTCCTAACATACTCAATTTGCATACTCGATTTACACCATGTCAATTGGCATTTGAGTTGCGTGTATGTGAAAAATCACAATTACATTTATAGCTATAAGAAAATAATTTAAAAAAAATACTGTGTCCCTCTATGATGTTAGCTGGCGTTCCTATAAGTCTATAATCCATAATGCACATATCTAAATTATAGATGGCGATTTTGATGTAAGTAAAACTTTGCAAAATTTTTGTGTCCAGATTTTTTTTTGAACTGAAAAAACAGGAAGAGATTCCATGTTCATAATATATATTAGCTTACTGTTATGGTCAGTCACCATACTAAAATAGAAATATCGGGAGAATGTCTACATAAGCCCAAGAGAGCTATGGTCCAAATCAACTTAGAGGCTCAAAAGCCCAGTCAAGGCCAAGTCCCTCGACCAGACGAACAGACAAGCCATATTTCGATCAACATGTCATCATGACCGACTCGAAGTGCGGGATCAGTCGCTCCCTCGCAATTAAGACGACTCCTCGAGCAAACGACTCGACTATACACCCACCCGGAGCCCACTCGACTATCGGGTCGCCAAATCATAATGATGGCTCGCAGATCAACCCGCCTCGACCAAAGGGATAAGAGCTGACCAAGATCATTTCAGATGTCAATCGACACAACAGTACTGATTAGTCCCATCAAGATCTCTATTCTGACAACCCTCGTGCCCAGCCGCTTATTCGGCTTACAAGTCATTTCCCAGAAGATTGCCATGATGCTTTCCTGTGCACGAATGACTTCTCCTCCAATCGCCAGCCATCACCTGGAGAGAGAAGGACCGTCACACAGCCGACCTATCCTACACCCTGCCTCTTCTGACAAACCCAGGGTGCTTAGAGGACAATCCTCTCCTGTATTCGAATGACTTCCCTTCCAATTGCCAGCCGACATCTGGAAGGAGAATGATGACTCAACAATCTATCTGCCCACCCTGCAACCGCCCTCCTGTACAAGAGAAAAGCCAAAAGTCTCAGAGGCTATGGACTATATAAAGGAGGTAGGAAGGGTAAGTGCAGGAGGCTGCTCTCTGCTTCTTCTTACACTTGAGCTTTACTCCCCTTTGGGATCTTTTCTACATCAATAGCATTTTAATCACTTTTAGGGAGAAACCCCCTACAATGACCTCAATGGCCCAGTGGCCTCTCAAAAAACCCTCCCCAAGTTTACCAACTGACTTGACCGTCGGAGGTACCATGGGGGAAACTAGCCATGTATTCCTACGATTCTTGCATGTACAGGCTATCAATCCACCATGCACGTTCAGGATCAGACATAAAATTGGATGATGAGTCGGCCCCAACATTCATCCTCTCCTTCTTCCCTACCGTCGTCAGGATCGAAACTGCATCTGACTGAGGGAAACCCTCATCGACTGTTTGTTCACGAGCATGAACACTTACCAATCAGTAAAATTTACAAACAACACGACTTTGTGAAGAGAGAAAACATGGAACTAATTGAACGATAGGGAGCGGACCTTGTCGTCACCTATCAGAACAAGAAACCCATGATTCTGCCTCACAACGGATAAAACAACTATATCACAAGGAAACTATCAAAAGAAAAACCCAAAGCATAGAGTTTGAGGAGCCTGGAGATACAGATCACAAAACAGCCCCTCGAGACCAAAAAGAAAAAAGATAAGAGGAAGACAGAGGCTATGCTTACTGAAGAAGGGGGAAGCCGACTGTCTCGCTAGAAGTTACCTCCTGCAACATCCACATTTTTCTTCTTTGCGATTTCCTAGAACTCCAGCTTGATAACAACCCTACGAATTCTTCTTGCCATTCTATCTTCTTCAGTCCCTGTCCATAAAAGAGCGTATCTTGCTATGTTAGAGGCAATATTTTCAGGGGTCGGCAAAACATCTCTAAAATTATAAAATTGTGAATGTTCCAAACCCACCAACAACAGCAAGGTAACACAACTTTCCAAACTAATCTGATATTTGTGCTAATCATAAGGATCCTACTGATATTAATGAGTTCATCCATGTGGTGAGGCCATAAATCAGCACAAATGTTAGAGAAAAGCAAGGACCAAACAACACTAGCAAATTGATATTGAATGAATAAATAATCTTGATTCTCAACTTCCTGATAGCAAAAAGGGCATCGGGGGTGACCATTCCATCCTTTAGATATGAGATTAGCTTTAGTATTAAGTTTATTCTTGTTGACAATCCAGAAAAATATCTTTACCTTTGTCGGATTGGGGGATTTCCATATGAATTTGAATAGAGGTAATTTTACTCCCCCAGAGTTCACGACAGTGTAAAGGGTCTTGACTGAATATTTACCCGATGGATGAAGAGGCCACCAAAGATAGTCTTTTGAATGACTATCAACAGAGGATAGAGTATCCAGAAAGAATCTCAGACTTGCTATATTGGATCTCTCTACTGTGGTGGAACCTCTTCTTAAAATGATGTGCCAGTTCCAGAAGTTATCAACCATGAACCCTTGGGAGTGAGAATTGCGGTTGGGGGAGAAGATGAGGTTGAAAGCTTTAGGGAACAAACTACTGAGAGAGTTGACACCGGCCCACTTATCAATCCAAAATCTGCAAGTCTTTCCATCTCCTACTTGCCATCTAGCAAAGCTAAAGAAATCTGAGTTTATAGAGTGCAGATCTTTGAGGAGTTTGGAGGCCAGAGATTTAGGATGGCATAAAACAAGGTTTGAACCATCTTTAGAATACAAGAAGAAGATCACTTGGCTGATGAAATTGTTTCTGTTAAGGATTTTTCAAATCCATTTAGAAAGAAAGGCTGAATTGAAGATGACTAAATTGATAACTCCTAGACCCCCTTCTTGCTTAGCTTTACACACTGTGTCCCAGAAAACAAGGCACTTAGCTTTGGAAAAATGTTGACTGCCACTCTAGAGGAAGTTTCTTCTGATTTTGTCGATGGCTTTGATAAGCCATGAAGGAAGTTTAAAGAAAGACATGAAGTAGAGGGGAAGAGATGACAGCACTGAGTTAAGCAGGGTTAGACGACCACCAAACGACAAGGGTTTGTGCTTCCAAAGAGACAGTTTTTTAGAGAAGGGGTCTAAGAGGGGTTGTCATTCCCTTCTAGTTAGAGACCCTTTTTTGAGAGGCAGACCTAGGTATAAAAAGGGAAGGGATCCCACAGAACAATTAAGGATTCTAGCTAGTTGTAGGCCTTTGTGAGGAATTCCACCTACATAGAATAGATTGGTTTTGAGATTGTTGACCTTAAGACCTAAGATATTGACAGAGATAAGAAGGATGGTCTTGAGAATAATCATGTCTGAAGAAGAGGCCTTAGAGAAGATGATAGTATCATCTGCAAATTGGAGGGATCTAATGAAGTTTAATTCCCCATTAAGCTGGATATCAGAAAGATCTCCCGATGCTACACTAGCGGTGAGCATTCTATTGAGAACATCAACAACTAGTAGAAATAGCATAGGAGAGAGAGGGTCTCCTTGTTTAAGGCCCCTGTAACAAGAGAAGAATTTGGAAGGGGACCCATTGACTAGGACTGCAGCTTTGGAAGATGAAAGAATGTGTTTGATCCACATGCACCATTTGGGACTAAAACCCCTAGCAGCCATAAGAGAAATGAGAAAATTCCAATTGATCCTAAAGGGTTCATTGTAAAATATCTTTCTTAAAAATAGTAGTTTATCTTTCTTAAAAATTCCAATTGATCCTAAAGAAGTAAAGGTTCATTGTAAAATATCTTTCTTAAAAATATCTTTCTTAAAAATAAAATATCTTTCTTAAAAATAACTTTCTTAAAAATAAAATATCTTTCTTAAAAATATCTTTTGTGTCCAGATTGATCCTAAAGATGTAAAGGTTCATTGTAAAATCTCTTTCTTAAAAATAATACAAATTATAATAATTGTTTATATTCATATTTTATTTTCCTTTTCATTACTTTAATTTTTTATTTTAAAACTTTACCTTTCAGCCCATTGTTATATTATATTTTTTTGGTTAAATATCAGAAAACACCCTTAACTTTGGACTATTATTTGGAAAACCACCTTGACTTACAAAATATTAGAAAACCTCCATAAATATAGATTTTATCACAAAATCTCCCATTAACTTTCAAATTTTATTAGAAACTCTCATTTAACTTTGAGATTTTATCATGAAACCCTTCTAAGTTTTCCGATAACCCCTAAACTTAAGCGCGGTTTTTCTGATAATAATCATCCAAAGTTGGGGGTTTGGGTTTTATGATATTTAGCTATCTTTTTTTCAGCAACCTAAACTTAAGCGCGGTTTTTCTGATAATTTACAGACGCGCACTCATATTATTAATAGTTAACCAAAGGAGCGTTTCGTAAATGCAACGCGGACTAATCCGTTGCCCGCTCCGTCTCCTCTACTCTTCAGACAAAGAAAAGAGGATACGAAAGCAACTACCTCCGCGGGGGAACAGTAGCCGTCAAAAAGAGACTACCGTCGACTAAACCAACGGCCCAGATCTCTTCTCGTCGCCTCCAACGACCCCGTGCTTTCTAGTCTTCGGAAGCTTCCCAGATTCCCATTCGCACTTCGCCGTATCTCTCTCTCTTTTTTTTTTCGTAAATAAAAGAAGAAAGAAACTAACAAATAAAAGAGATACATTGTTGATCGCTTTTTTGGATTATTTGGAAACCCTGGAAGTTAGTGTTGTTTGTTTTCTTTAATGCTAGATTCGTCGCTGGATATTTGGGTGGAATTCTGAGCTCGTGTCGGTCTTTTGAGGTTAGATCCATTTCTTTGTTTTGGATCTACTTTAAAATTCATTTGATGTTCAATTTCTTGAGTTTTAATTGACTGACGACAACTGAATTCCTAGCTGAATGCCTGATTTCAATTTTAGATTGCTAACCCTTTCTCATCATAATTATGTTGAATATGATAACATTTTGATCCTATCAATTTACCCCCAAGTGTAGAGGGAACAGGAATTTAAAAAAAAAAAAAACACTTTTTTTTTGCGTCCTGTGCGATTTCTAAATAGAAATGTTATGATTTCCTTATTGTTTCCCATGATCCATGGCTTATATTTAAAAAGGTGTTGTCTTTTAGACTTTTACTTCATAGGTTATTGATTTGGGTTCTGAGGTCATTTGGTGCAGGAATTTCGGAGCTAATTCGCAGACTAAACCGATAGTTATTTTTGAATGTTATAATTGTTCGTTCGGATGATCCTTTTCTCGATTTAAAAGTCTTGCTTGGTATTGTGCTCCATTCCTATGAGTGTGCTTGGATGATGATGATGATATAGATGCATAATGAACTTTATCCCTGATACAGTTAGCTCCTTCTTCTGCTAAATTGGGTATTTTGTCCAGAATCACTAGAGCTTTGGTGGAATATTCATACTGTAATTCAGAAATACTGTTGCTAGCAATACTTTTGCACGAGGTACACAACCTTTGGCTTCTAATGGGGTGGGCAAACATTTACAGAAGGCGCCTACAGGTGTTCGCTGTTGCTTTGGTGATCTACTTGGACTATAAGGTTCATTTGTCCCTCCTGAGTCTATTTGTTCTCTCTTTTATTAGTTTGCATGTTTGCTTCAACTCGGAAATCCATCCTCGAGTTTTATGTTTTGTTGTGGCAGGCTGTACAGAAGAGAGTGAAATATCTCAGCAAAAGTAAGAAGGATGCTATTTGGGAAAGAACCCACCAGAGAAACGCTAAACGCTTGCTGAATCTGATATTACAGTTAAAAGGTTTGTGGGTGAAACTTGGCCAGTATTTGTCTACTCGAGCTGATGTGCTTCCTGAGGCTTATATAAACGCCCTCAGGCAGTTGCAGGATTCTCTTCCTCCTCGTCCTCTGAAAGAGGTGAGTTATGCTCATTAAAAAATGACATATGCAGCTTTGTTATCTTTTTTGGAGATGGATGTGTAAGGTTCTTTTTTTACTGGTTATTCACGTGCCTGAGTCTTAATTGAGTTCATGCTTTGTGATCAACTTTTGAACATCATGACAAACTACACAAGTGCTTAGCACCTTTCTTTGTCCCTTTTTGTATCATCATGCAAAAGGTAATTCCTATTTTGCATATGTTAGTCATAAGAGATGGAATTGTCTTTTGAGTTAGTACACTAATTTTGGTATGGAATTATGACAGATTTCACCAACTCAATATCAAATGTCCCTTTTTATAACTAGATGCACCTTTGGTCTCCATTTCTTTCTTTCTTGAAAATGGATATTCTTACAGTTGAAGGATCTAATACCCTTTTGGTAAGTTATTCTACAATGAATGATTTATTGCCCCCCACCCCCACTCTTCCCCCTCCTCCGTCTCTTTGCTTGCTAACATGTTGGCCTTGAAGTCCCATTATCTTTCCTTTTTCTTATCAAAGATGTCTTCTTGTATTCTACTTTAAACTCTAAACTTTGATTTTAGTTCTTACTTTCTTGGAAGGGAAGAAAGAAGAAGTCTATGCAGTGTGGGAAGGAGAGTTCTTTTTAAGTCATAATAGATGAATACAGAAATAGTTTCTCTCTTCATTGGACATATAAGTCAGTAATTTTAGTAGAATCATCAGAATCTTACAGTAAGGATCTTAAAGGTCTACTGGGAAAGAAAAAGGGACAATATCAAAATTTAGATCACATAGTATTTTTGTTTAATTTATCTACTTAATTAAGAAGTCATCTCTCAGATAAAGTTGTGAGAATCTATCAGCTATTGCATATGCTGAGGTCATAAGCTAGCATGTTTATAAATATGTAAGTCCTCTTTTTCTTGTCCTTTTTCTTTTGAATAAGATCTTCCTGTCTGCGCAGGTTCGCCGAACCCTAAAGAAGGAGTTTGGAAAATCCATCAGTGATCTTTTCTGTAGTTTTGTTGAAACACCTCTTGCAACAGCATCTGTAAGTCTGCATTAACATATGGTTATCGATGTGGAATGATTTATATCCTCTGTTGTACAATCACTAAATAAACCAGAAAATCTAGATGGTACCTAAATATGGTGTGATGTTGTAGATAGCACAAGTCCACCGTGCAACACTGAAAGAGGGGCAGGAAGTTGTTGTTAAAGTTCAACACGAGGGCATCAAAGAAGTCATATTAGAGGTTCCCTATCTGATTATTTCAGCATGATCACATTAAACCTATGACAAAAGTCATTGCCTGATGGATGTTGATCCTGCAGGACTTGAAGAATGCAAAATCCATAGTTGACTGGATAGCATGGGCAGAGCCTCAATATGACTTCAGCCCGATGATAGATGAATGGTGTAAAGAGGCACCCAAAGAACTCGACTTTAATCATGAAGCAGGTATGCTTATAAGTAGCCTATTGAAAATTTGAAGATATTTTTCTCAAACGGAAAAAAGAAAATAAATATGTAGGCTGAACAATAGAGGCATTTCTTTTCTTTCTCCATATTGGCAAATTAAACTATATCTTGAGGTTCTTTACATTTATACCTCTCATGATTACTGTATCTCAATTTAATCGATATCTTGAGGTTCTGTACATTTATACCTCTCATGATTACTGTAGCTGATAATGAGCTTCCTATTGTAGAGAATACGAGAAAAGTTTCCGAAAATCTCTGTGGCAAAAGTGTGCATAATGACAACAGTCCCTATAGTAGTCCTGATGTACTGATTCCAGAAGTTATACAGGTGAAACTCAGAAAATTGAGTCTATATCTAGTTTAAAAAAACAATCCAATTAGTCCTCTTTCTATTCTTGTTTAATAATTCTTATCTCCTTTCCACTTTGGTTTCACATGGCAGTCATCTGAGAAGGTCCTCATCTTGCAATATATGGATGGCATTCGATTAAGTGATAATGAAGCACTGGAGGCATTTGGGATTGACAAGAAAAAAGTTGTTGAAGAAATAACACGAGCATATGCTCATCAGATATATGTTGATGGCTTCTTCAATGGCGATCCTCATCCAGGTATGCTTGAATTTGGCCCTTTTTGGGGAATAGAAGTGATGTAGTGGTATTTTGGATCAATCACTCCATAGATTGAGTTGATGGCTCTTATGGATCCATGTTAGGTGTATGTTTCATGCAGGAAACTTTCTTGTAAGCAAGCAACACCCACACCGCCCGATTTTGCTCGACTTCGGGCTTACGAAGTCTATATCAAGTTCAATGAAACAAGCTCTTGCAAAAATGTTCCTGGCTTGTGCTGAGGTACAAACTTAACCACCCCGCCTCTGCCCGCCCCAACCCCTTCCCTCTCTCTTTCTATTTGTATGCATGCTTGTGCTGTGTGTTGCTTGTGTGTACATGTTGTGTTTTGTGTTTCTGTATTGTGCGTGCATTCACGTATGTTTGAGTGTTTGTTCTCGTGTGTGTTCATGTGTGTGTTCTAAATAAGATGACCCAATTACCCCTGTTCATAGAGGAAAATGTGAAGTTTATACTAGGTTTAGAGTTTGTGTAATGCGACTATAAGATGTATGTGCTCTACCAGAACCTTATTATGCGGTTTTTTGACTAATTTTTCCCTTATATGTCGACCGATATTTTTCTTTCCACCAGTAGAATTGACAGTAATTGTCTCGGAATTCTGATAATCAATGGAAGTAAATAAGAGTGTTGCTTGCCATTGCCAAGCCCCCCTTACCCCTTGTGATGCATCCCTCATTAGAATTTCCAATATGGATGAGGCTTGTAAGTTAGACCTAAGAAATGTCTGGTTAGGTGATAGTACATTTAATCTTGATGTATTTTTCCTTGGTGATCATTTAACTTTTTCTTAATGAAATTTATCGTATTTACCACATTTGTCAAAGCTTAGGGTTGCAAAGCAGAACATGTGAGAGTCTGAGTGTGCCTGAAAGTCATGCTGGTAATTTTCGAAAAGAATGGATTTTCTTGCTTGAATTCTTGGCTTGCAGATTATGCAATAGTGCATGCATTCTACACTATTAGAGGTCTTTGTCCTTTTTATCTAGGTTTTTTTTTCTGGTCTCAATAACCTTTTTCTGATCTTTATTCTTTCTTTTGCTTTATGGTGTGAACATGGGCATTGTATCGTGCCCTCAATAGAAAGAGAAGTATGAAGGTTTAATTCATCTAGGAGGGAATGGACATTGTGTTAAGTGTTGGTAAGAGAAAGCTGATGTTTTAGTTCACCCAGGAGGTCCCCGACATTATGTATCATGTAAAGTTAAATGCATTGGTTATTGTTTGTTGCAGAAATATTTGTTAGGGAATATGTAGTTGAGTGCTTCCAAAATTCTATAAAATCACAAAAATTTGTGAAACAAAAAGAAGTTTCTTGGGCTAAAATTTTCAGCATGAAGTTTTGAACTTTTTTAACACTGTATACATGCCATGGCAGGGAAACCATGTTGCTCTATTGTCTTCCTTTGAAGAGATGGGACTCAAGTTACGCGTTGACATGCCAGAGCAAGTTATGGATGTCACAACTGTGTTCTTTCGCACCTCCACGCCAGCAACTGAAGCACTTGTAAGCATGCTTTCTGATCTAGTTCTGATCCTAATCTTTTCCCTCCCTTTCAGACTATTATTCACATATTGTAACCAACATTTGAAAGTTAACCATTTGTATTCTTCCTTGAAGGAAAACATGAAATCTTTGACAGATCAAAGAGAAAAGAATTTGAAGGCCCTCCAAGAGAAGACGAATCTAAATAAGAAGGAAGTCCAACGCTTTAACCCTGTATGTACAAATTCTTCAAACTTCCTATGCTTTATGTTGTGTCATTTTCTTTCAGATTTGTTCAAGTTACAAATACACATAACTGTCTTTCCAGGTTGATGCATTCCCAGGTGATGCTGTAATTTTTATGAGGGTATTAAATCTCCTTCGAGGTTCGTTTTCCGTCTCTGTATTCCTTTAAATACGTAACATAGAGCCTATAGTTATGTTGGTACGATCCTTGCCTTTTTCAGGGCTTTCATCTATTATGAATGTTCGGATAGTTTACTTGGACATCATGCGGCCGTTTGCTGAATCTGCTCTACTAGGGTCTGTGTCTCCACCTGTTGATTATATTTGTTTAATATCACTGAGTTCATCTCATTGGTCTATCTTGATATAATACATTCTTACTTCTCCTAGACTTTTATTTGGATTTTGTTTATATTAGAAGCTTGAGTTCTGGGCCAGCTATGAACACACAATGGATTTATGATACACCAATTCACTCTGATGTGGAGGCAAAGTTGAGACAGCTCCTTGTTGAGATTGGAAATGAGAAAATTCTTGGAATACAGGTGGGTCGGAATTTTTTTAATGATTGATTGCTTTGCTATGCCTTTTAACTCATGAAAACTGTTTTATATTATGAATTTCTGTGATGCTATTTCCATTATTTACTCATGATAAGTTTGATTTGTATACTGTCATACACAGTGCACTTAGTCTCCTATTGATTATACATCCTTCTCTATTTCTTACTGGTACCTCAGAATGTTGTGCCGAAGCAAGTCTCATAATTTTACTGTCAATATTAGGAAGTCAATTCCTACCTTCAACACGCTGAAGTATTAAAGAGACCATCTAATTGGCCATATTGTCATTTGGTTTTCTAATTACCTACAAGGAAGAAAGAGATCTAGCCCTGTCTATAAATCTAACCGTATTTTGACAAGTCATGCTGGTTAGACCCCCATTGTTCTCTGTAGTAGCCTAGCATGCAGCTGCTGGCTTTACTTATATATTGACCAGGGAGCATGGCCACAGATACGATGTCTGTAACATGGAACATTTCATTTAATTCTCAAACTTTCAAAGCATAAAGACAGCGTCAGATCAGGCCATGGTTATGATGTCTTCGTACCTGTTCTCTTACTTAGGCTTGGAACGTGTTGGGTTTAAGTCGGATTCAGTTCTGGTTACTATAAGCAACTTCAAGTATACCTATTGTTGTCTTCACTTATGTTCAGAGTCATCCATTCCTGTTCATTAAGGAGTCAAAGATCCCTCCCTTCCTCTGTTTGCCCGCGCGCTTGTTTAGAGTCATCCATTCCTGTTCTTTTAAGGGGTCAAAGGCCCCCCCCCCCCCCCCCCTTTCCCCTCCCCCCCCGGCCCTCTCCCCCCCCCCCCCTTCCCTTCTCCCTCCCAACCCTCTCTCTCCCCCCCCCCCCCCCCCCCTCCCCTCCCCCCACTCTGTGTGTGTGCGCCCTGCCTGGGTGGGTGCGTGCTTGTTTATGCATACTTTTTCCCATGCATCAACAACTAGTATTTTTCTATGCTTAAGTAACATGCTTTCTGCAACCAACTATGAAGGCAGAGGAAGTTCTGATGGCCCTTGCTCTTTTATGCTACACTGATTTGGACCTTGAATATGATGAATGATGCAGATCATCTATGAGATGATCCATTATGTATTTCTCATAGAAGTTCTCACAAATGAATTCCTAATTAAAACTTTCATATGCATATGTCCATGTAAGTTTGTGTATGTCTGCATATGAATGCACCAAAACTGACCCAATTAGGAAGTCCCGAATCTGAAGAACCTAGTGGAAATAATCTAAATAAGGAGGTCTGAAACAGAAACTAAGTTTTCAGATAGGAAGGAAATGTCTTAGTTTAAGTCTTTTAAGGTGTATAACTCCAGTTTAGTGGTTCCACCTGATTAGAGTCCATCTGTTGTCTTCCATGTGTAAAACCATTTCTTTTGTCTTCTACATGAGGCGGCGTTGGATTTTCTCGCATAACCAATTATTAGTCTGCGAATAATGATCTATTGCTATCTTAGTTAATATGACAGGTTGCTTGTTAGTGCCTCACAGAGCAAATAGGCTATCTAAGCTTGTCTTGTCATTTTACAAACTTGAACTTTTCACCTCTTTGGTAAATCACTATTCCTTTGATTATAAATAGTTCTTGATCGCTTTTTATGTTAACTATTGTTCTTTAAAAGATGTTATGTTAATTTATCTGAAGTGAACTAAATTAGTTTAAATGAGTTCTATTGCTACTTAAAGCAAAAGCAAGGAACTGCAGTAGTGATTTTTGGTCAAGTAACAAGGGAGAACTCAGCAGGGGAAGACCTGAATGGATCCAGTTTATTCTGGTATTGTTCTGCATGAAACCCCTATATTAACATGTAACAAAGCAACAGATTACTTGTCAGTCAAACTTCAAAAATATTTACTTTTTAGCCTGGCTTTCAACACGGCATCAGAAAGAATTTACATCAATGTATACTCTAGAGCTGGTCAGCATATTAAGTACTTGACAAAGGATAGTCAAATGAAGTTGAGTTTTAATGATTAGATGAAGAATCCAAGTACATAAATCTAAGTTAGCTTATATGCTGTAGTAAGCCTAAGGAAGAGAAAAGCATTGCTATGTAACATAACATCAAGTACTCTACTATCCCGAAGATTCTAATTTGATGATTTCATTCTCAATTATATGATATACATGCTACTGAAAAAGATTCAAATAAAGCGGTCTTTTGTGATTTTAGTTATTTAACTCGATTAGGGTGACAATAAATATGAAATATGAAAGTACAGGAATGCTTTGTAATATTCAATTAGTAACCGTATAATAATCTTAAGATGTTGATATCTACATTGTGTGGCCATTGAGCTATATATACATAACATTTTCGTTAGATTCTGTCTATCAAGAATTTGAGGGGTATTTTCTAAGCTTAAGTACCGGACAAGCAGGCTACCCATTTTGATTCCTTGTCTAGTAGATAATAAATGGTTCACCACATTAAAGTTTGTAAATGTAAAAGAGCAACTCATTATGTCGTCAACTAAGGGCTATTTTATATACATTAATTTCTAAGACAATATTAACAAGTAAATGCTCTAAAGTGACAAAGATGCTCCAGGAAGTGTCGGGTAAATTAGTAGATATAAAAAGTACACTTGGATGCTTTACATGACTCACATATGGTTCATATGGTTTTTCCTTCCATTAGGTGTGCGCGTACAAAGATGGGCATGTCATTATAGATACTTCTGCTGGCGTTCTAGGGAGATATGATCCTCGGCCTGTCCAACCTGATACTTTATTCCCAGTTTTTTCAGTTACTAAAGGGGTTACTGCAGGAATGGTACATTGGCTCGTTGATAAGGGGTAAGGTACTGCAATATATATTTCCATTATTTAACAACTTGATATCACCAAGATGATAAATCTGCATTGTTGTTGTTGTTGTTGTCCACACTTTATTCAGGCACATCTTTGTGCATGTATTTGGATATCTTCAGTTTTGTTTACATTTGCTTTTGTTATTTTATTCAATATATTACCTGCCCGAGTAGGTGTTCTGGAGAATTACACTATGTGCAATGACATAATGGTATGTAGGGGGGCTCAGATGGCCCCAACTGTCAATCTAATTAAAAAAAAGAACAACCCTCATAGTCATTCTGTTTGGGGATCATATTGTGGAACTCTATGAGGTTAGCATGGTTATGCACAACAGCTATGTCAGGTCACCATCATTTTTGTGAGTGTATGTACATATTGCAATTGTAGTATTTTCAGGATTCTGTTTGATTAGATCTTAATCCTGTTCGATTGGATATTAATGTGGAGTTAACACTCTGTAAGAGTGCTTTCATGGCTATATATATAAGTATAGCTTTATACAATCACCGCATCTCTCTTCTCTCCACAGCTTTATAGCATCACCACATCTTTCTTCTCTCCCTTTTCTTTTTTCAATTGCTCTGCTTGGTGTTTACCCTTTGTGGCTATCTCCTGCAATTTAAACCTCAAATTGGCAATTTAAAAATATATTGATTGCCCCCAATTTTTACACTATATTACCAAGCAAATCATCTTTCAAGGCCTTTCCATGTGGCTCAAAATCCAGCATGAGATGAAATGTTGATTTCTCATTGGCCCGCAAACGAATACTTAAGGTTTTTTATAAATTGGTTAGCTGACAGGCTTTGAGCTTACATGCCTTTCCCTTTATTATAAGTTTTACAATTGAAATGAGTTTAACATGTAGTTGGATGCAACCATCAAGGTCACATACTAATTTTGAGTAATCCACTTGCATCCCTTATTTGGCCTTGTAGGTATGCATTAAGTGCGTATAAACTATTAAACTACATCTAATAAATGTAGGGCATAGTGAAGAACATGTATGCCTAGCTGACCCAGGTATATAAGTAGTTTGTTCACTGTTAGGGAAGTTAGGAAACCAGATATGTTTTGACGTGGTGATGGGGATGTTAATAGAAAAGTGTGTGCCTTAGAGAACCAAGTGGAGCAACCAAATACATGATATACCTAAGAGACTTCAGAAAAATGTTACTGTGCTAAGGATACAAGTAGCTCTCTCTTTTTATGGTTTTAATACATTTAAATTGGTAATGATTATAAAAGGATGTGTTTATATTTGCAGGTATGATGTGGATGATAGGGATAGTTCTGAAGTAGAAGTCTGACAGTTTTCTTTTGGTTAAAAAAAATACTAAATAGCAGCTTGAAGATGCGTGGTTTACTTTTGAAATGAAGGAATGAATGAGAACAATTGTGAATTAATGATCAATTATTTTCAAGAAATAGTATGTCTGTAAGAAAATAGTTTTAAGTCATTTTTTTCCCTTGGCTTTTATCTGAGGAGTTGGTGGAAAACTTAAAGAGGAGGAAAACTTGCATAT
>BQKN01000074.1:146306-200649 GCA_022839385.1 Asparagus kiusianus | reverse complement strand
ATCTTGTCTCCTTTAACAATAGGGGTATCACCTGGTCTGTAGTCTTGCATGCCAAACCTTTTGAGTACTTTATCGATATAGCTCTTTTGTGATAACCCAAGTATACCTCGAGAACGTTCTCGATGTATCTGGATTCCTAATATAAAAGAGGCGTCCCCAAGATCTTTCATCTTAAAATTCTTTGATAGAAATCTCTTGGTTTCGTACAACATGCCTATATCATTAGTGGCAAGCAATATGTCACCAACATACAGAACCAGAAAAATATACTTACTCCCACTGAGCTTATTATATACACAATCATCAACAATATTCATCTCAAAACCAAACGAGATAATTATTTGTTGAAACTTGTGATACCATTGACGGGGAGATTTCTTGAGTCCATGGATAGATTTTCTTAATTTGCAAACCATATTCTTTGGGTCTCCTGACACCAAAATTTTTTGGTTGCAACATATAGATTATTTCATCAATGTCGCCATTGCGGAATGTAGTCTTAACATCCATCTGATATAACTCAAGATCAAAGTGAGCAACAAGCGTCATGATTATTCTAAAAGAATCTTTTGATAAAATTGAAGAGAAAGTCTTTGTATAATCAATGCTTTCCTTTTGAGTACAGCCTTTAGCTACAAGACGTGTCTTATACTTCTTCACATTACCATTTGCATCCCGCTTGGTTTTAAATATCCATTTACAACCAATTAGTTTTGCATCTTCTGGCAATGGGACAAGTTCCCAAACCTTATTGTCTTGCATAGACTTGTACTCTTTATTCATGGCATCAATCTACTTTTAAGAGTTAGAACTTTTCATGGCCTGAAGGAAGTTGATTGGATCATCTTTTAATATTCCATTATTTTCCTCATGTTATTGGAGAAATACAATATAACCATCCGGAATAGCATTTCTCCTTTCTCTCGTGGATCTCCTTAATGACACTGGTTCTTAAGGTTGTTGAGTTTGTTCTTCTGGAACAAGGAGTTGTTCAACATTGTCTTTTTGAGGTTCCAAATTTACTTCTTGATCAACAACAGGTATAGGAACCTGAATATTATCAAAAGTAACAGTGTGGATTAGATCTGAAGCCAATTCCTCCTCAAAAGCAATTGCTCTAACCTTATTTCTCCCCTCAAACTTAACATCCTCAAAGAATGTTGCTGTTTCCGTCTCAAAAATATTCCTGAATGTGGGATCATAAAACTTATAGCCCCTAGAATGTTCAAAATACCCAATAAAATAGCTGTTAACTGTTTTGGAGTCCAATTTATTTTTATTTGGCATATAAGGCATCGCCTCAGCTGGACATCCCTAAATGTGTAAATGCTTTAAACTAGACTTTCGACCAGCCCAAAGCTCATAAGGTATTTTTATAACTGCTTTACTTGGTACTCTGTTCAAAATGTAAGCTGTCGTCTTTAATGCTTCTCCCTAGAGTGACTCTGGTAAAAAAAGAATGAGCAATCATACTTCTTACCATATCCTTAAGAGTCCTATTTTGTCTTTCAGCTACACCATTCATGCTGAGTGACCCTGACATGGTGTACTGTGGGACGATACTACATTCGTCTAGGTATTTAGCAAACGGTCCTGAACGTTATTCACCTGAACCATCATATCTGTCGTAGTATTCACCACCACGATCAGATCTAACAGTTTTAATCCTTTTATTGAGTTGATTCTCAACTTCAGCTTTAAAAACTTTGAACATGTCTACGGACTCATATTTCTCATGAATGAGATATAGGTACCCATAACGTGAGTAATCATCTATGAATAATATAAAATATTGTTGACCATTCTAAGATGTGGTAGGGAATGACCCACAAGTATCTGTATGTATCAATTCTAAGACTTCTGAAGATCTATTGGTACCTAATCTCTTAACTTTGGTCTGTTTTCTCTTGATACATTCAACACATATGTCAAAGTCTAAAAAATCAAGGGAATCCAAAATGCCATCAGACACAAGACGCTCAACTCTACCTTTTGAGATATGACCAAAGCGCTTATGCCATAATGTCGCTGAATTTTTCTTATTTAATTTACGCTTAGTACTTCGTGATTCCACATGCAAGGATTCATTATAAGAAGTAATTGCATCAAGCAAATATAGGTTGTCATAAGTACTCAAGTAATCAGTTTCCACAATATTTGAATTAAAAGATAAACTGAATTGATTGTTTCCAAATGAACAATGATAACCTGATTTGTCAAATACAAAAACACAGACCAAATTTCGTCTAAAAGACGGTACTACAAAAGTTTCTGTTAAATCTAAATATGAACCAGTTCCTAATAGCAACCTAAAGTGCCCAATTGCTTCCACGTCTACTGATTGACCATTGCCCACAAAGATGTGTCTTTCACCATCACTTGGCTTTCGATAGCTCATGCAACCCTGCATAGAAACACTTATGTCAGTAGTAGCATCAGAGTCTAACCACCAAGTGTTTCTAGGTATTGAAGCTAAATTAATCTCAGAATAGATTAAAGTAAGGAACATACCCTTCTTAGCATGCTAGACGTGATATTTGGTACACTTATTCTTTACATGTCCAGCCTTATTACAAAAGAAACAACCCTGATCATCCTTATGTTATTTCTTCTGAATTGGACCTTTTGCAGCTTCATTATCATTCTTTCTTTTTTTGCCCTTATCCTTAGAGGTATAAGCCAAATGAGCACTTTCAGTCTTATCTTATTTTAACCTATCTTCTTCTTGCACACAATCTGAAATGAGCTCATTTAGAGTCCATTTCTCCTTTTGGCAGTTGTAACTAACATTGAACTGACTAAAATGTGCAGGAAGAGACAATAGAACCAGAGGTACCAATAACTCATCACAAAGATCGAGTTTAATTGCCTTAAGTTTTGAAGCAATACGAGACATTTCCATAATGTACTCCCTAATATTTCTTTTCCCCTTATACTTCATCGAAATCAAACGAGCTAAAAGCGTGCTTGTTTCTACAGTATCATTTTTTGCAAAACGCTTCTTAATTTCGGCAAGTAAATCTTTAGCCTTAGTAACCCATTCGGATTCTATGCCCCTGAAGGTTTCTGGAACGCCGCGCTTAATGATTATTAGACTCATGCGATTTGAACGCTCTTATTTCTCATACTCCTTCTTTGCATCAGGAGTGCTATCCGCATTGAGAGGGTGAGGTTGTTCAGTCTTAATGTAAGGTCTAGATCCATGCAGCCAAGAACAATTAAAATGTTCTCTTTTCAAACCTTAAAATTTGTCCCATTGAGCATGGGAATTGAATTGATGTTACCAGAAATTGTTGCAGCAGATGCATTAGCTGAAATAAACAAAAATTTTCACATTATTAACCATAATTAGTAATTAATAAAATTCAAATAATGACAAATCTCATCTCAAGATATATGGTACACATTAATATCAAGTCTTTGGACAGTAATATTAATTGTAAGTAATATCTTCTTGCAATGATCAAACACTGACAATAGCTCATATCAAACAATGAAACTATCTTTGGATCGATTCATTATTCACATGTAAATCTTATAATTATCACACGTTTATCATCGCAAATGTGTATGTAGTCTAAATAAATATTAACCTTCCTTTGGGCCGATTAAATATTTTGACGAAAACATACACACAACCATCCAACATCCCTCATGAACAATTTTTGCAAGAGAGATTACTTTGGCAACTTCTTATTTCAATTAATCATTTGGAATGTGAGACAAAAATTGATACCTTAGTGTCATAATATTTGAATTAAATAATTGATTAACTACCAAATTTAATTCAAATTAAACAGTTTAAATTAAATAAAAATTTAAAATTTACTTGAGCAATTAAAATAGATTTCTCTATTTTAATTTAAGCATAGAAAGACTCTTAAAAATAAAGGAAGTATAACTTAAAATTTATTTGATTAATAATCAAATAATCCATAGCTTAATACTGGTCCATAACGAGTTAAAGCGAATAACTTAGAAATTAATTGACGAATTCAATTAATCCTTAATTTAAATGGTTACTGGCCTAACTATAGGCCCAGATCCAAATAAATTCCTTAAGTGGGCTTCTGTGCCCTAACACCACCGACGAATACTCAAGGAACCTCACAAAATTTTGCCCGCAGGCTTCATTTGGCCGATAGAAATTCTTAAGCTTGCCAAAATTAATAGCTCGCCTGAAAAATTTGTGTTCGCCTGAAACCTCATTGAAGCTCGCCTGATTCGAAAACCAAGCTCGCCTGAAGTTGAGGGTTGAGCTCGCCTGTAGTCGAGACTCGTCCTCACCTGAATTGAGGCCGAACCTCGTCCGCAACGAACACGAAGTTCGCTTGATGTTCGAGACTAAGCTCGCCCACAACGAACACGAAGTTCGCTTGATGTTCGAGACCAAGCTCGCCCGCAACGAACACACGAAGTTCGCTTGACTTCGATCCGAGGTTTGCCTAAATTGAACACGAGGTTCGTCTAAAATTTTGAAGCTCGCCAATCGCATCGAGGCTCGCCTAAATTGAACATTCAACCTCGCCTGCAGAATTGCCGATGAGGTTCGCCTGATTTCAGGTAGGTCCTCAAGCCCTAATTCCCATACAATTTTCTCCACCCCTTAGGGTTTCGTAACCACCGCCATTTGGGCTCCTGCACGATTCCCTTTAGGGTTTCGTTATGAACTCCCGCCGCCGCCGCTTGGGTTCTCATACCCTAGGGTTGGAACCCTAGGGTTTCCTGATGCCGCCGCCATTGTCTTCATTTGACAGCTGGGGCCGCTAGCAAAAAAACATCGCCGGCGAAGAGCCTAAGTGAACGTCGACCAAACCAAATAAAATTGATCTTTTGCACTCGATTTTTATCAATAATTTGATTCAGATTCATGAAATTATCCAGATCTAAATAACCGAAGAAAAAACAAAGCAGAACAAGAAAATTTTCACTGTTCATCCGTGTAATAGTGCTTAATTAAACAAATTAAGATCAAATAACCCTAATTTCCATCTTAAATCCCTAAGAAATAATCACGATGACTCTGATACTAATTATTGGACTTAATCGATCTAAAAACCCGTGATTAATCCAAAGAGATTAACGAGAACAAGAGCGAAAGCTATACCTAAATCCATTGTACGAATCTGAATTAGGGTTTTGATGATCTTCTAATCTTGAGGGTCTCTCCTTAAGAATCTCTTTAGATGGGGATAAGAGAATATAGAATGTTAACCCTTAGATCAGGGACCATAACCCCGATATATAGGCTTGCAGGTTTCTAATTTAGCCCATCATTAAATTAGAATTACAATCTGGTATCTGCATAATTAGCCCATGATAATTTAATACTCATTGACTCAATTATCTGATTGATCACTTTATGTGGGTCAACTGAAGATGATAGCAACACACACTGATGTAACATATGTGCCCACAAATAGATTTAATTAGTCCAACAAGATCTTGATTATAGGTGATCTAATACGCAAAAATAAATATTTGACCTTCCTTTTTTCCTACTAGCGTTTTCCACACCCGGGCGCAGAATAGCGTCAGCCAGCCTTCACCCTAATGGGCGGTTAATTTTAGTGCTAATGAAGTCCTGGATTCACCAAAATATGCTCTAGGTTTTTGAGGAGAGAGGGTGACTGCTAGAGTTTAGAAATATGATGTAAAAGAGATTTTTTCGTGAAAAACACATGTATATATAAAGGCAAAACCGAAACAAACAAACATGAAACCCAGTAAGACTGGGAAAACATTCTTCGGTATTTTGGCTGTAACATTTTCGTCCGATCTCGGAATGAGGTGATTTAAGATGCAATGGAAAGCTATTGAAGAGACCTACAACATATGCCATTTGAGTTTTTCCGTATTCGAACTGAATCGCTGCGTAATGCATATAAACTCTTAACTGGTTGTTTTTCCAGATTCGAATTAATACATTTCCTTTATTTAGTATTTATATTCACAGATCTACACATCAAACTAGGTTTTTTAATCCACAAGCTTATATCACTATATTGTTTCATGTTCAAGATTCAAGTTCTATACATAGACAATTGGGGTTTAGGCTATGTAAAACAAGAATTATCAATTAATCTGAAAACTAATGATCATGATCATCTATTTTTATCAATTAAAGATTAATTCTTCTGACTCTTCGTTGTTTTAAGATTTAACATCAAAACTAGGATTTAAAAATCAAAAACAAAATATTATAAATCATTTCCCCCCTTTAATCGTTTAACTATAACACTCATTTATATTTTGTATTATGCACTCATCACATGCACCGGGACACTAGTATTAAGAAAAGCCTCCCTTTTAGTTATTGTGATCTACATTTTTATAGTTCCCAAATGCATCCTAAATCTAAACAAGTTGATTATAAATGCTCTCATACTAAAAAAACAACAAAAGTGTCCTTACAATTGACAAAATCAAAGAGAATGTCCTCATACTTAAAATAAAAAATCACTAAAATATCATTAAAATTGAAAATTACCAAAAAAGAAAAAAAGAAAAGAAAAATCAACGAAAATGCACTCAAAATCATATTTCCTTGACAATTTAATTACGACTCTTTCCCCATGTTTTTTTGTCATCAATATCATGCATGCGTCATGTGTACTGGAGTACTAACAGAAATTTAAATGTTTGTGATTAGAAGGCCACTGACTAATGAATAAAAGGTTTTATATATTACTGGCAATTGAAAATATCTATTTAGCTAGCTCACTCTATTTTTTCTAGTCTTGGTTGCCGATTGAAATTTCTAGTCTTATTACGGCGGATTGACCACGACAGTATATTTACTTCTTTTTTATTCTTTTTCCGCTATATATGTATATATGTAAATTATCGTATGTAGAAAACTAGAGAGTAGGTCATTATTAAACCTATGACCTTTGGTACCTACCTATGACCTTTGTTACCTACCTCATGCTGCACATGTTACTAACTCTACCACTATGACACTATTTTGGGATTAAAGATCCAAAGTCTACAATTGATTTGCGACTCTGGGCATTTAGAGATTAAAAAAAAAAAAAAAAAAAATCCTAGGAAGGAGGTAGGGGTGTCCAACCGGTTCGGCCTGGCCCGAATGACCCAATCCGGACCTGGGTCCGGGTCGGCCGTTTTTTTTATTTTTTTAAATCTCTTTAAAACTATAATTTTATATAAAAAAATTACACAAAATTTTAATAAAAAACAATAATATCATTAATCACTTGAAATTATATAAATTACAAATACAAAAAATTATAAAAAAGACATATGATAAAAATATCTTCTTTATTAATAATCAATAAATTCTTTACAAGTATAAATTTATTTCAGAATTCGTCGTGTCACAATAGATGAGTACATCTCAACTAGGTTGACACCTACTCACCTATATCACTAACATTTGTAACTGTTTCTAAAATAATTTATTACAAAATTTAACTAAGAAATAAAAATTACAATTGGATGAATATTATTTAATCTTTATATCTATCTGCTAGTCCCAATTCTTTAAATATATCTTCAATTCTAGTCAGCCGATCGATGTCTTGCGTTCTCTTCTCGTACCTCCACCAATTTTGTAAGAACATCACCGTCTGTACAGTATATAGATCTAACGATGTCCTGCGGTCGTCGATCAAACGTCCTGCTGTGTTGAAGGCGGATTCCGAAGCTACTGTCGAAACTTGCACTGTTAGTAAGTCACGAACCATGGTGGAAAATAAACTGATCCATATACTCTCCACCGTTACAAAATATCTAAATTATTGTTTTAACATTTAACTAAAGAAGCAGATAAATATTCATCTATTTCAGAAACCTCCAATGATGATTCAAGTTCAGATCCACCAGTTAGTTCGCTATCATTGCATACCTATCAAAACTTATACTTTTACCTCAACTTAAGCTCGAAGAAATCGAAGTTGTAGACTGCTGTGCAGCTACACCATGTTTAGCTGCATACTCATCATATAAGGTTGAAAATAATAGCATTATGATGAGAAGTAGCAGTAATGATGGATCTATCATCTAAGTCTATAATCTGATTACCATACAAGGATTGTAACAAACTTCGAAGGCCAATATCCGTTAATTACGGATCAATAAGAACCCCCAAACAAAAAATATGAGGAATATACCTAAAATATACTTATTAAATTTACTCTACATTTGAAAAACTATAGCTCCAAAAGTATCATCCATATGATATTTAGCAAAATTTTTTTGAATATTTAAAATTTGTAAAGCAGCTAAATTAATGGTTGGATAATAACAACCAGATAATAACATTGTAACATCATAAAAAATTTGTAACATCTCTTTTAAATCACTTATAATTATCCATTCCTCTTTAGTAATTCTATAGGTGCTACCAGAGCTAGAACTAGAAGAATAATAAGCAATAAAATCATTTATAATTTTTTTATATTATATTGCTACACTTAACATTGCATAGGTGGAATTCCACCTATGATCAACATCTTTTGGAATTAGTCTGAGGTTTATATTTTTTCTTTTACAAAATTATTTCCATCTTCTAATTCATTGTTCAGAAACATTATACATATAAGTTACTGACCTAATTTTTTCTATCATGGGTTTAATTTCAGTAAATGCAACTTGAACAATTAAATTTAAAATATAACAGATGCATCTAATATGAAAAAGATCACCATGACATGACAATGACAGTGTTGTTTTGATAAAATCAACAGCTACATTAGTATTACTTGTATTATCTAGTGAAAGAGAAAATATTCTTTCTGAAATTTTTAGTTTCATAAGTTCTTTAATTATTAAATTTGTAATATTAATATCAGTATGTGACTCTTCAATTGCAATAAAGGAAACAACTCTTTTAAATATTTGTCAATTTTTATCAATCTAGTGTGCTGTGATGCATAAATAACCAGTTTGTGCTTTAGATGTCCAAATATCTGAATTTAAAGAAAATTTACAGTTTAAACTTTGAAAATAAGAAATTATTTTTACTTGTTCCTCCTGATAATGTTTTAAAATATCACGTTGACAAGTTTTGACGAGAATTTTTTTTAAATGCGGGGTAAAAGCCATCTGTAAATAAATCTTCAAATTCATCATCTTCTACTAATCTAAATGGAAGACTCTTAAGAATGATAAACCTGATGACGCATTTTCTAGCACGAGCTGCGTCATAACTCCAACTTTCGAGAGTACCGGAAGTTAAGGATCGCGAGATCATAGATTGTCGGATATCACATTGAGGCGTCTGACCTTTGTTGTGTTTATCTAAATGGCGTTTGAGGTGGTTGGTGCCACTCTTATGATGAGCTTGGAAAATCTTGTTGCACAACGCACATTTAGCCTTATATGTGAGGATCCTACAGTGTTCATCCTTGGTGACGTCTATCTTTTGGTAAAAATTCCACGCATCGGATCTCGGCCTTTTAAGAGATCTTGGTGTAGAATCGTCACCACCGGATCCAGGATTAACATCGATAGGATCGGTAGGAGTAGACCCGATAGGAGGACTCATTTTAAAATAGGAAGATAAGTTTTGCCCTTCAAAATCAGATCCGGAAGCCATTTGATTGAAGAATTAGAGAGTATAAGAGATTATTAGAGAGTATAAGAGCGTATAAGAGAGAAGTGGATGAGTTTTGGTGTGAGGAAACCAAATGAAAACCCCCTCTATTTATAGAGGCAGCCCCCTAGGCAAATGACCAAAATACCCCCATCATATGACTGTTTTTAGGGGTAAAACGGTCAAAACAACCAATTTGGCCGTTTATGCCGGGCCGGGCTGGGCCGCCCGGCCCGGCTTTTGCCCGCAATGGTCACCTTAGGTGACCGTTGCGCCTAGGCCAGGCACATGGCCGGGCCGTCTGACTCGGTTATTTTACCCGGACGATTTCCTCATCCGGGTCGGGCCGGGCCCGGGTCGGACGCCGACGAGGCAGCCCATATCCGGGCCCGGTACCTGGACTGGCCGGGTTTCCAGGCTAATCCCGAGCAGAGCACCGGGCCGGCGGGTCATTTGGACAACCCTAGAGGGAGGGCCCTATGTAGAAAATTATATATAAAGAAAAAGTAGAATATTACATTCCTATCAATTTTGAAGCCACGCAATTAGTACGAAATACCTGTGAGAAAAGGTGGAGCTGTGATTTATTAGTAGTAAAATATAACTACTATTTACAATGAAGAGAAATTAAGTATGGGGATAGGGAGATCATAATAAGAAACTAAAAATTTACCCAAGGTCTTCTACTTCAAAGGAGTGTCAGGCAAGTGATCAAGCCACAACTCCATCAAGCTCTATATGCTCCTCATAATTGTTTCTTGATTTTCGCTACTTGAGTTGAAAACAGGATCGTTATGTTCTTTCCAAAATGATCTAACAAGTTGCAATAACTATACTATTTCATCTATTTCTTTAATTGAAATTGCGTTTAAGCATCAACTAATGAAAAACTCATCTACAGAAATAAGCAAGATGTGAGATTGAACTTTATTTTGAAGGCTCCGAACCAAGAGCGTGAAGTAGCACAAAAGAAATATCTATTCGAGGCATCAGTATGCAGTATAATTAGTCGTAAATTTTCTCCCTAGAAAACTAATTTGCCACAAACCGTCCAACGTGGACAAAGGGTCCCATTCTTGTGTCCAACTAGTTCCAACTTGCACAATGCTCCAACCAGTGACTGACAAGTAAGAATGGATAGAAAAAATAAAGAATTTGCCTTGATTCCCCTGTGGGTTTCATTCTCTTTATATATAGACAATTTGTACATGGTAGGGATTACAACAAATCCTAACAATCAGATCCTGTATAATAGGCCAATCCCTACAATCAAGCTATGCTATGATTTACATGCCTATAGGATTGCTAACTACCTTGTTTACAATCCCTACAATCATGCTATGATTTACATGCCTATAGGATTGCTAACTACCTTGTTTACAATCCCTACAATCAAGCTATGATCGCTGACTACCTTGTTTACATTCCCCCTCAATCTTAACCATGACAAGGTTCAGATTGTGTCGTAGGCGATCAAGCATGTAGCGAGTGGCTGGCTTGGTGAATCCATCAGCTACCTGATCATTGGAAGATACAAATCGGACGTCAAGAGTGCCCAATGCAACCTTCTCCCTGACAAAATGGAAATCCACCTCTATGTGCTTCGTTCGTGCATGAAACACTGGATTTGCTGTTAAATAGGTAGCTCCAAGGTTATCACACCATAATACTGGTGGTCGCGGCTGACATACATCCAATTCTTTCAGCAAGGATTGTACCCATGTTGCTTCAGCTGTCCCATTAGCCAAGGCCTTGTACTCAGCTTCAGTGCTGGACCGGGATACTGTGGGTTGCTTGCGTGAGCTCCATGAAATCAAGTTGGGACCTAGAAATACTGCAAAACCTCCAGTAGACCTGCGATCATCCATGCAGCCAGCCCAATCGGCATCTGTAAACACACTCAGAAGTGTAGAGTTGGAGCGCCGGAGGTAAAGTCCCGTAGCAGCTGTTCCCTTGACATATCTTAAGATACGTTTGACTGCCTCCCAATGTACATCAGTGGGCTTGGAAAGATATTGACATACCTTATTAACGGCAAAAGAAATATCTGGCCTTGTTAATGTAAGATATTGCAAACCTCCTACCATGCTTCGATATTTGAAAGCATCATCATCATCCAGCACTGTTCCACAATCACGAGCAAGTTTATCTGTGACAGACATGGGGGTTGAAACGCTCTTACAATTCTCCATGTGAGCTCGGTGAAGGAGGTCAGAAGCATATTTGTGCTGCATCAAGGTGATTCCCCCTGAATTGTAGACGACTTCAATCCCTAGAAAATAGTGCAGCTGTCCAAGATCTTTGATCGGAAAGGAGGAAGACAGGGCACGCAGCAACTGATCAACTGCTGATTGAGAAGAGCCAGCAACCACGATGTCATCCACGTACACAAGCATGTAGATAGTGACACCCCCATGATGAAACAGGAAAAGAGAGGTGTCGGCCTTGGAAGACTGAAAACCAAGCTGGAATAATCTGTCGCTAAGTCGTGAAAACCAGGCACGAGGCGACTGTTTTAGGCCGTAGAGCGCCTTTTGGAGTTTGCACACATAATGAGGCCGACGGGAATCCTCGAAGCCAGGGGGTTGTTGCATATAAACTTCCTCATCCAAGAAGCCATGAAGAAAAGCGTTGCTTACATCAATCTGTCGGAGTTGCCATCCTCGTGACACAGCTAGGGCAAGAATCAAGCGAACCGTTGCAGGCTTCACAACCGGACTGAAAGTGTCCTGATAGTCAACGCCATATCGCTGAGTAAAACCGCGTGCAACTAGCCTCGCCTTGTGCTTATCAATAGAGCCATCCGGGTGCTGCTTAAGTTTGAACACCCATTTACATCCGACTATATTAACACCAGCCGGCCGGGGAACGAGAGCCCACGTGTTGTTCTTCTGAAGTGCTTCAAACTCGGCTTCCATGGCAGTGCGCCAAACAGGCTCAGCGAGAGCCAGTCGATGTGAGGTGGGCTCGGCGAAGAAAGCACGTCTGTTCGGATCATACCGAACTGTTCCGTCGGTGAGCTGCTTGGGAAATGATTTTCCGGCACGACCACGCGTAGTGACACCATGTGGAGACTGTACAGGATCAATTGGGGCAGCAACATCGCTCGCAACAGCAGGCGCGGGCACAAGGTTGCCGGGTTCTTGGGCCAGTTGAGGCCCAGGTGCAGGAGGTGGTGCAGCGTCGACGTGAGGCGGAGGCAGCGAAGATTCTGGACCGGGAGGCGGTGTAGCAGGTCCAGGTGTAACAGGCCCAAGGCTGCATGTGCCCGGGACGTGAATCACAGGCGCGGGTATGAGCGCCGGTGGTGGTGGAGCTGCAGCTGCATTTGAGGTGTTAGACAACAAGAGCGATAAGTCATAATTTCGCATATGATCATTCACAATTACCGGTTCAGATTGAGGAAAGGAAACAGCACCGGACAAGGAAGATGGTGTGACTGAACAAGGTGAGGTAGCAAACGGAAAACGTGATTCATCAAAGATCACATCACGTGATATGTAGATCCGTCCAGTACTTTTGTCCAAGCACTTATACCCCTTGTGCATGGAACTATACCCTAAGAAGACGCATAGTTTGGATCGGAAGTCAAGTTTATGAGAGTTATATTTGCGAAGGCTTGGCCAGCATGCGCAGCCAAAAATGCGAAGAAAAAAGTAATCAGGTGTTACGTTGAGGAGGCGTGTGATGGGTGTAGAGTTGTTTAGAGTACGACTGGGCATGCGATTGATGAGATAACAAGCTGTCAAGAAAGCCTCATCCCAAAACCGAAGAGGAAGGGAGGAGTGCGCAAGGAGGGCCAAGCCTGTTTCAACGATGTGACGATGCTTTCGTTCGGCCACTCCGTTTTGTTGTGATGTATGGGGGCACGAAACACGGTGCAAAATACCTGAACTCTGGAAATATTTATTAAGCCGGTGATACTCACCACCCCAATCAGATTGAACAGTGCGAATTTTGGAATTCAAAAGTCGCTCAACATGTTTTTGGAAATTATAAAAGATTTGTTCAACATCAGATTTATTCTTAATAAGATAGATCCAAGTATAACGACTGTAATCATCCACAAAACTTACATAATACTTAAAACCTCCAGTAGATGCTTGAGCTGGCCCCCAAACATCGGAGTGAATAAGCTCAAGTGGAGATGTGGTGACACGAACAGAATTATTATAGGGGAGTTGATGACTCTTTGCACGCTGACATGCGTCACACACAGAGGACTCATAATCAAAAAAACAGTCTAATTTATTTAACTTCAAGATGGACCTAACAATTGTGGAAGTAGGATGACCAAGACGCTGATGCCATTGCGATGACGACACCTTGACACTGGACGATGCATGATGGGAAGTGGTGGAAGAGGAGCAGTTGGACGGCACTGGATAGAGACCTCCTCTGCTCCTACCGCGTAGAAGCGTTTTCTTCGTGGCCTTGTCCTTGACAAAGAAAGCATCAGCGTGAAATTCAATGAAGACATTATTATCAGAAACAAGTTTATGAACAGAGAGGAGATGCTTATTGATATGAGGAACATGAAGGATATTTTTAAGAGCAAGAGGACGATCTAAACCGGAAATTGTAGAATGACCAATATGGGAAATATGCAAACCTGCTCCGTTGGCTACTTGCACCTGATCCTTGCCATGGTAGCGCTCCTGGATGGACAGCCGATCGAGATCACTCGTAAGATGATCCGTAGCACCAGTATCAATATACCAGTTTGTGTCACCGTTGTAGCCTCCCGTGGTCGCACTGTTTCCACCACGATATTCATCTGGCTGATAGGAGTGATTGAACCTGTTGCGACAGTTCAATGCAATGTGGCCTGGAATGCCACACACTTGGCAGCGAGGGCCACCATTGTTCCTGCCACGGCCGCGGCCTCGTCCGCGACCACCACCGCCATTGCGGTAGTTATTCCTATGGTTGTTGTTGGTGGTGTAGCCGTTGTTGCTGTTGTTGCGACGAGGAGCGTTGGATTCCTGGCGCGTGACGTTGTTGGCGGATGACGTGAACTCCGCCGTGCCGCTCATCAGCGTGGCTTGGGTCTCATGAGAAATCAGATAGGAATAGAACTCCGGAAGGGTCACCGCACGCTGATTGCTCAGCACAGTGATGGCGGTGAAGAGGTCACTATGGCCCGGCCCCAGACCGGCGAGTATGTAGCCGATCACCTCTTCATCGGACATGGGACGTCCAATGTGCGCCATAGTATCAGCGAGTCCCGTCATCTTCTGATAATACTCTGCTGCGCTCATGTCGCCCTTTCTCGTGTTCGAGAGCTGCGCGCGGATCTGGATTGAATTCCCGCGGTGCTGAGCGGAGAACATGGTGTGGAGTGATGCCCACAACTGGCCGGACGTGTCGATCTGACGGATGAGTTGAGGCAGAACGTCCTCTGTCATTGAGGACAAGAGGCCACCAAGAATGGCCTGATCCTGGACGATCCAGGTAGCACGGGCAGGATTCAAGACCTGCCTTGCATCGGTGTCGGTTCCCTCAGTCACCATGGCGACGGGCATCGGTGTAGTGCCATCGAGGTATCCAAAGAGCTGGACACCCCGTAAGATGGGAACGACTTGCGCCTTCCAAAGCAAGAAATTGGTGCGCGTTAGCTTGCAAGTGATAGCGGTAGCGATGGTGGAAGACTTGATGAAAGAAGACATGGTAGAGTCGCTCGGGGAGGAAGCCAGGATGCCGGAGATTTGTGAGGCGCTGGAACCTGTCATGGTGATGGAGAGCGTAGATTGGATAGGCTCTGATACCAAGAAAAAATAAAGAATTTGCCTTGATTCCCCTGTGGGTTTCATTCTCTTTATATATAGACAATTTGTACATGGTAGGGATTACAACAAATCCTAACAATCAGATCCTGTATAATAGGCCAATCCCTACAATCAAGCTATGCTATGATTTACATGCCTATAGGATTGCTAACTACCTTGTTTACAATCCCTACAATCATGCTATGATTTACATGCCTATAGGATTGCTAACTACCTTGTTTACAATCCCTACAATCAAGCTATGATCGCTGACTACCTTGTTTACATGGATCTTAAGCCCTCTCATCTAACCAATAACTGACAAGTAGGAAATGTTTTTAAATCCTTAATCTTCATTAATTGCCAAGTAAAAAAACATTGTACACTAATCACTACTTTTTGGTCGTTGGTAGTGGATTCTTAGCATAATCAAATTTCCTTTTGATAACAAGGTTATCCTGATAATGAATGCACATTTCCACTCATTTAGTGGGTAAGTGGATTTTATACGTTATGTAGAGTTTCCTTGATTAACGCAATCAGTCTCCACTATAATCAGTCTCCACTATAAAGGCGACCTTCTTTTTACGGATGAAAAGAGAACCTTGATCATAAAAATTTCTATTCCTCAAAACCCTTTTGTTGATTCTCAGTGTGAATCTGAGAGCAAGGGTTATAAAAGAGATCTTAATCTAGTAAAATAGGGTCGTATTCATTTCATATATTAATGTTTTCTCTTTCTTGATGTGGAATAAGAATGTGTACCATCTGTTAAACGAATGTAATCTCTCTCATTATATACAAGATAGTGTATTATATTAATTAATATCTTCATAAACATTGTTTATGGAAAATCATCGAAGAGACAAGCCTGCTTTAGTCCATTCAAATCTTTCCTCCCAATTATATTATAAGAAAAATAGAGTTGGACCTCAAAAACTTGACTTAAAGCAATTAAGAAGGATAAATAATTGCTAATTTAATAGAAAAGATAACCCTGGTAATTAAGACTAACTGGAAGACTAGAATTCATGTAGCAGATTCAAAAAAATTAGGACAATTTAATTTATTTAAAATGATGATGATGATGATGATTATTATTTTGATAAGTGAGAATCATATCAAACTGTGAGATTCGCAAGTAGGTTCCACATACTTTACATAGTGATTATTAGGACTTTTGAGATAGAGAATTTATGAAAATATAATTCCCCTTCTCTCGTATGATATTTTTTCACTTATTTAGAATAGAACATGATGAATTTGTCATTCATATATGTAGTTGATTTTTTAAAACTAGACAGAATGTGTTGGTTGCATCTTTGTTGTAAATATAACACATTTTATATATCTGAAAAAATGCATAGCCAAGTAAAAGAGATGACTTCATTAGAAATAATTCAGATTTGCATTTTTCAGTATAAAAGGTTCCATAAAGAAGATTAGAAGTTAATTTGCAGAGGTTTTCCCACTTTTTCCAAACTTGGTGGCAAGAGAAATTCACTCTAAATTCCATGTGTAAGTTCGTATCTTTCGTGCGTTGTAAGCGTGGATGCATGCGCATGCTCATGTGTCACACATGTACTTATAAAGTGCAGAATCCATGTCATTAACACGCTAATTAGAGAGGTTAATAAAATTACGTTAAATGAAACGGTGGACCATAGTGACCGTTTTCATGCTACATCTTATCTTCATAAATAAAAGTGGATGCTGATGAAGAGAGAACTAACCGTTAAAAAGTGCATGTGTGATTAAGATATGCTATTATTGATATGATAGCCGTGTCGTAGGCAATAACTTTGTCAACTTTTTTTTATGGTGCTTAGTGTAACGCTTTTCTAACACCAGGACAAAAATCTTCTTACGTGGAAATAATATTACTCCAACCCTCTCCTTATATTGGAAGGGTTAATTGCAGACAGACCCTCTGAACTATTGCCAAATTGCAGATAGATCCCCTACACTTCTATTGTTGCAAACGGACCATGTGAATTCTTAACTCCATCACTTGTACATTAAGATTAAGCTTCATAAGTTAAAACATGTGAGCTTTATAAAGTGATTTACTTACTATAAACTCACAAAATAATCGTTATCTTTACTTAATCTAAATGAGAAAACTAAAAAAATTGAGAATTTAAGGGTTTTATCTAATAAATACAGAGCTTTCAGGAGAAAAGAAGATAACCGCTTCATTGATATTGTAATGTTTATACACAAAATGAAGGGGAATTGTTCTAGTATCCTAATTGATATTGGACTAAATGAATACATGCAAGACTACATATATATAATAATTAACACCCCGCTCAAACTATATATAATTGGATCTACCAAGAGCAGTTTGCCAAGAAAAAATAGATGTTGCTGTATAGTGTGAGTCGTGCATGGTGATTTATTTGGTCAAAAGAAGATAACCGCTCTCATTAACTATACACCTTTTCATTTTCTCAAATTATTTGGTCATTTGCTAGAATATATTAATAATTTATAATGATAACAAAATTCATAAATATGAGATAATTTATTGTAAAGAATTATTGATTATATAAAATAGTAAAAGTCATTCATTTAATAAATTATTGTAAATAATTATAATTATTAATAATAGTATAAATATGGTTATTTCTTTATGTTGTAAAGAATATTACCTTGTTCGACAATTAATATCATCTTAGTAATAAAAAGTTAGATGTTATAAATTAAAAAATACTTTTATTTTAGAAAATAGAAAATTAATTTATATAGAAAAATTTGGATCCTTGAAAATTATGAGACATATACTTTTCTCTTTTTTTCTTCAAAATATTTGGCCACTCGCTAGAATATACTAATAGTTTATATTGATAATAAAATTAATAAATATATTATAAAAAATTTATAAATTGTAATGAAATAGTAATATTATTTATTTAATAAAATATTATACATAATTATAATTATTAATAATAGTATAAATAGGATTTTTATATTATAATGACTATTACCCTTTTCTATATTATAATATCGTCTTAGTCATAAAAATTAGACATTATGAACATAGTACAATAAAATATTGGATCTTTGAAATTTATGAGTCATGCACTTTTTGTTGGAAAGTAAATGTCTCATATATTTCAAAGATCCAATATTTTTATATAAAATACTTTTTCTAAATAATAGTATTTTTAATTTATACCATCCAATTTTTTATTACTAAGATGATATTAATTATCAAACAAGGTAATATTCTTTACATCATAAAGTCATATAATATTAAAAATTATTTTCATTTTTTAATAGGTATTGTAATAAAATATGTATATGACATAAATATTTACTAATTTAAGTGGTTTAATAATATCAATAGTGTTACTTAAACTAATGACTACATTATTATTTAATAATTATACTCCTAAATAAATTATTTAATAATATAATAATAGAAAATTTTAAGTAAGTATTAAATTTGTGTTAATAATAGTATAAGTACTAATATTAGTGTAAGTTAAAAAATTTTAATTATAGTGCAATAAAATAATTTTTAATGGTTATATATAATTTATTAATTAATATAATATTATGGAAAAATTATATAAAATATAATTTATTAAATAAGTTCAATACATAATTATTGAAACATTATGGATTTTGACTCCTATAGTTTCTTAATATGCATCACGTGCAACGCACGTATTGCATACTAATCAAACAAAATGTGTAACTAATGAAAATACAGTTCAATCAAAGACACAAAACATGATAATAAGCAAAAATAAAAGAGGGAGAGAGAGGGTGAGAGATAGTTAACCAATGAAGACGGCGATATGTTCACGAGGTTCGGTCACTCTCGACCTACGTCCCCGACCACCTCTCCCGATAGTAATTCATTCCACAACCCAGTTTGGAAGCTGGAACTTCTTACACAATGATCTCCTCGAAATCCAACTCTCCACACAAAGCCACATAATATAAGATGAAGATAATAATCTCTCTTACAAGAATCCCATGACAAGGATGGAGAGATTGACTATTGAAGCACTGGGATTGTGAGTATATGAAAGTGAAAGACTTAGAAGAAAAAAGGCTTGAGAATTTTTGCTTTGAAAATTTAAATCACAAGTTGCCTTGTTGTTCTTCTTGTTAAAATCAAATGGGTCTTTGAGGACTATTTATAGCCTCTCAACCACATCAAAAGGTATGGGCTCCAAATCAGATCAAATCTGCCCAAAATTTTTTTTGAAATCAAAATAAATCCCTTAAAACCGGATTCAGATAAAACTAGCAGTTACGTGGAAATCCGCAAATCGGTCAATTGATCAACAAACCAGTCGACAGACTGGAACGACTAAAAATATATAGTGTGGTTATCAACTATCGGCCGACTGCTAAAGGACCGATCGACTGATAGTTTTGGTCGGTTGACCGCACAGAAACAATTTGTAGATACTATAAAAATAAAATACAGTCGGTCGACCAATGATTATGGTCGGTCGACCGATACACTAAAAATTGATCTTTATTTAAAATAGCTGAAACAACTTAAAAGAAGTTTTGAGGCTTTGGAAAATAGTTAAAGTTATAAAGTACTAAGGATAGAAAGCATTTTCTTCGAACAAATTAACTTTTGTTTAAAAATGATTTTTAAAGATTTTGATAAGAACGAATTTTGACGTATGTATGCGTGTACAAATCCCCTAATTCTTCAAGAGTTATTAACTTTATTTTTTGCCTATAATATGATCTAGAGAGAAATAAAAATGCAAATATCACTTACAAAATGTATACAATTCTTGAGTATCGATATTTGCTAAGTTTTATTGTTGATGAAGCTCGTCTTGAATATATACTTGAACGCTCTTTATAAGTAGATATTTGCTTGAGTCGATCTTTGAGCATTTAAGGCTTCTTCATCAACTTGCCTCCACCTCCATGAATATCATCGTTAACGTGTAAGTCCATCCATCATCCTTTACATGACACTATATTGCTTGATAAACATATCCTGCGTGGGATTACTTGACAAGCAATTAGTACCAATTAATGGGGTTTGTAAATCATCATCAAAATACGAGACCTAACAATCTTCCCTTTTTTGATGATGACAAATCACCATTATAAAAGGGCAAAAATTAAAGAAAATAAATGTTACCTATAGATATATTTGCTGTCCCTATTTATAAGACTCTCCCCCTATATATGTGTACGAATCTTGGGAGATTTTCTCCTCTTTTGGCAACATCAAAATGGAGTACACAAGGATAAAGAGAGGAAGAAAGAGAAAAAAACACAAAAATGGTTAATCAGTCGATTGATAGATATATCGGTTGACTGGAAATGTTAGAAAATTAGTCGACTGGGAATATCAGATACTGGTCGACTGAACAGAGTAATCGATCGACTGGTGATGAAATCAGTCGACTGGTCAGAGAGTTTTGTTAAAAAACTGTCTCACTAGGATCCATAAAAGAAAAAATCTAGAAAAATAAAACTCATAAAAATTATAGAACATAATTTTTGAAAAAGATAAAAAAAGAGAAAACAAACATGAATCAAGGGATGCACATGCCTAATTCACCTCTTATACGATAAAAGGTTTTTTCGCAAAGAGGCTTGGTAAAGATATCCGCTAATTGAGATTTTGTATCAATATAAACAAGAGACACATCTTTCTTTTCTACATGATCACATAAAAAGTGATGTTGAACATCTATATGTTTTGTTCTAGAATGAAGAACTAAATTTTTTGAAATATTTATAGCACTAGTATTATCACAATAAATTTTTGTATCATGAAAATGTAAGTCAAAATCAACTAAATTTTGTTTTATCCATAATAATTGAGCACAACATAAACCGGCGATAATGTATTCCGCTTTCGTAGTGGATAAAGCAACACAATTTTGCTTCTTGGATGACCAAGAGACTAGGGATTTGCCTAAGAATTGACAAGTGTCACTAGTACTCTTGCGGTCTACGTTGCATCCAGAAAAGTCGGCATCACAAAAACCACAAAGATCAAAAGAAGCATGCTTCGGATAAAACAAACCAAGTTTAATTGTACCATTCGTATACTTAATAATATGTTTAACAGTAATTAAATGAGATTTTTTAGGAGAAGTTTAAAACCGTGCACATGCACAAACACTAAACATTATGTCGGGTCTACTAGCAGTGAGATAAAGTAAACTACCTATCATACCTCGATATATTTTTTGGTCTACTTTCCCACCACTTTTATCCATGTCTAACTTGATGGAGGTACTCATTGGAGTTGGTACGTGCTTGGAGTTTGTCATCCCAAATTTCTTCACTAACTCTCTTGCATACTTGCTTTATGAGACGAAAATTCCATCATCGCCTTGTTTGACTTGGAGTCCAAGGAAGAACGTGAGCTCTTCCATCATACTCATTTCAAATTGCTCTTGCATAACTTTTATGAATTCCTTGCACAAAGATTCATTAGTAGCTCCAAAATAATATCATCGATATAGACTTGAACTAAGATGAAATCATTTTTTGCTTTTTCTAACAAATAAAGTATTATCAATTTTTCCTTTTGAAAAACTGTTTTCGACAGGAAAACTAAAAAGACGAGCATACTAAGATCTTGAAGCTTGTTTCAAACCATATAAAGCTTTTTGAACTCGATAAACATGATTTAGAAGAAAAGCATCGATAAAATCGGGGGGTTGCTCAACATAAACCTCTTCATCAATAAAACCGTTTAAAAAGAAGATTTTAACATCTATTTGAAATAGTTTGAAAATTTTAAAACTAGAAAAAGCCAAAAAGATATGAATTGACTCCAGTCTTACAACCGGTGCAAAAGTTTCATCATAATCAATACCCTCCTCTTAATTGTATCCTTGAGCGACCAATCTAGCTTTATTCCTAGTTATAATACCAAATTCATCAAGTTTATTTTGAAAAACCCATTTGGTTTCAATAACATGAAAATCTTTTGGTCTAAGAACAAATTTTCAAACATTATTTCTTTGAAAATTATTTAATTCATCATGCATGGTTAAGATCTAAAATTCATCATTTTAAGCATCATCAATACATTTAGGTTCTATTTAAGATAGAAAGGCAATGTTACCGCATTTGCTAATAGCTTTTGAACGAGTCATGACTCCTTTTAAGGGGCTTCTAATGATTTGTTCCTTCGGGTGATCTGGTGCATGTTGGGAATATAAGCTGTTTAAACAATAATTAACACTAATTAAGATTTAAATAGTTGATTATTAAATCAGATAATATCAGATAAATATTATAACTCAGAAATATAATTGAATCAAATAAAAGTAAATAAGAGTTAGAAAGACGGCCTGATGGTCGAGGCGTGCAAGCACTGTCCCAAGAATCTAATTGCCCCCTCTCGTACAGAGCTACGCGGCAAAAATTCCTGGAGATACAACGACCCTTGGTCAGGCGACCTCCTTCTTGTCGGCACGAGCTTCAAGAAGGCTTTGTGAATTCTTCGTGACTTTCAGGGAACCAACAAAAATGTAGCCACAGTAAAATGAAGAGGAAGAACAGAGAAGAAGAGAGAATACGTTGTGTTTTTTCACACTGTGTAAAACTCTTCGGTTTAGATCCTTTTATAGGGTTAAAACAGCTGTTACTCATAAACCATAGTTAATACATTTTTAAATCACCGTTATAAAATCAAAATATTTCCGTTACATAATTAATTCGCAAAATATTTATCACGTTTTTTAATCACATTAATAAATCTTAGCCGTTACAAAATATTTCTGTTACAAAATTAAATCACGTTTTTTTAATCATGTTATAAATGTTAATCATGGTTTTTAATTAGAAAAAAATAAAAATAAAAATATAGCAGATTAAGGGCCCATTAATCCGGAGCTGCATTCGTGTCCGCAGGTCGTGTGCGCGCGCCACCCGACTCGACCCGAACCCGAGCCCGAGCCCGGCCCTGCCGGCACGCGCGTGTGTGGTGTGGAGCATAACCTTTATTTTTTTCTAGGCATAGGAGAGAAATGGAAGGCTTATAAAGACCATTCCTTTCTATCCTATTTCCTATGTGGGACTAAACTTTTACTCTTTTCCTCTACAAACCAAAGTTTTAAGTTACAACTCCAACAATCCCCCACATAACTTAAAACTTAAAGTAACTCAGAAATAACAGTAAAAGAAGAACTTAAAAACAAATAAATAAGATTGCTGGTTCCCTTATACTATGTAATAGGTGGAGGTACTTTTCAGTTTGAACCTTCACTTAGTGACAGTTGTATAGATCCGTGAGAGCTTGGTGGACTACGCCTTGAACCAGTCTCATTTATCGGATTTCTACAGAAAGCACATATAGTACAGTTTTGAAGAATTCTAAACGGGTTGCACTATTATCGGCCTTGCGCAGGTATCTTTCATGTGTGTTACTAGGGAGCAGCCCTGTTCCCATAGTCGCGGCCTCACAACTACACACATATAGGTGAATCCTAATAAGGATGCGAGCAAGTAAGCATCCTGCCTCATGGGTCTTGGATTCATTAAGAGTTTAACTCAACCTTTCACTTGCTTTTTATGAGCACTGATCACCCTAGGGATGTGAGCAAATAAATTCAGTGCTCCTCATAATTAATCACTCATTCAGTTTATTTCTACCCATTGAACCTCTGCGAGGTTGGGTTGCCACTGCAGTGATTTTTCTTATGGGCTTAACCCCATCCCCCTCGATGATTCTAGGACCACTGCCCTAGATAAGCCTTTAGTTAAGTGATCTGCAAGATTTTTCTCTGATCTTACAAAATCTAAGGCTATTATATGGTTTTTCATCTTATATCTCAAGGATTTATGTCGCACTTTCAAGTGTCGATTCATCTTCACATTTGCATTCTCTTGATGGCATTTGTCAATCGCTGACCTGCAATCACAATGAATAGAAATGGCTGGTAATGGTTTTTGCATTAGTGGAATTTCAATTAGTAAATCTTTCAACCATTCAGCTTCTATACTAGTAGTATCAAGAGCTATCATTTCTGATTCCATTGTACTTCTAGCCATTATAGTTTGTTTAGTAGATTTCCTGGACACAGCTCCTCCTCCTAAAAGGAACACAAACCCTGTGGTGGATTTTACATCTACTGAGTCACTAATCCAATTTGCATCTGAATAACCTTCTAGTACAGGTGGATAACCTTTATAGTGTAAACCATAATTCATAGTTCCTTTTAGGTATCTCAAAACTCTTTCTAGAGCATCCCAATGACTCTTATCAGGATTTGATGTATATCTACTAAGTCTATTTACTGCATAAGTAATGTCAGGTCTTGTGTAGTTTGTTAGGAATCCTAATGATCTAATTATTTGTGCGTATTCTTTGTAATTGAGGATAACCTGTATTTTTTTTAGATGTACATTAGGATCATATGGAGTAGAAACAGGTTTACAGTTTGGATCATAAAAGTTCTTGAGAATTTTCTTTATATAATGTGATTGTGACAGTACATATCCATTCTCATTCTTTAAGATTTTAGTGTTAAGAATTAAATCAGCTTGACCTAAATCTTTCATGTCAAAATTTTGTGATAAAAAGTGTTTGATATCATTTATGATTTGTATGTCAGAACCAAAAATAAGAATATCATCAACATATAAGCATAATATCACAATTTTGTTATTATTATCTATTTTATGATATACACACTCATCTATTTGATTAATTACAAATCCATAAGATAGTATAATTGTTTTGGGGCTTGTTTGAGACCATATAGTGATCTAATAAGCTTGCATACTTTCTTTTCTTGTCCAGAAGCAACAAATCCCTCGGGTTGATCCATATAGATTTCTTCATCTAAATCTCCATTTAAGAATACAGTTTTAACATCCATTTGATGTATTATTATTTTGTGAATAGATGCTAGAGCTATGAGGACTCTAATGGTAGTAATCCTAGCTACTGGATAATAGACATCAAAATAATCAATACCAGACTTTTGGGTATATCCTTTAGCTACAATCTGGCTTTATATTTATCTATTGTTCCATCAGGTCTAAGTTTCTTCTTAAACACCCATTTACATCCTATAGTTTTACATCCTGAAGGAAGATCAGTTAGTTCCCAAGTATGATTTTGAATTATATATTTATAGCTTCCTTCCAAAATGGAGCATCTACTGATTTCATTGCATCTTCAAATGTAATTGGAGAATCTTCTATAAGTAATGCATAGAAATCTTCATGGACCTTTTCTATTCTAGTTCTTTTACTTCTCCTAGGCTCCTCTGGACTTTCTAGTGATCTAATTTGTTTAGAACTAGTTTCACCTTGGTTAGAACTAGGATCTGAATTACTAGAGCTAGGACCTATGTTGTTTACTCTGGTCTTGTAAGAAAAAATATTTTCAAAGTAATGTGCATCCCTAGCTTCAATTATGGTGTTATTGGCTATCTCATTAATGTCAGAGTTGATTATTAGAAATCTATTTGCATTACTATCAGAAGCATAGCCAATAAAAATTCCATCTACAGTTTTAGGTCCAATCTTCTTTCTCTTATTCTCAGGTATTTTAACTTTTGCTAAGCACCCTCACACTTTCAAGTGATCCAAATTAAGGTTTCTATTCTTCCAAATTGTGTAAGGGGTTTTATCAGATTTCTTGAATGGAATTCTATTTAGTATATGATAGGCAATCATGAGAGCTTCTCCCCATAAATTTTCTGGCACACCAGAATTAATTAACATTGAGTTTACCATATCCATTAGTGTTCTATTCTTTTTCTCAGCTACTCCATTAGATTGCGGTGTATATGGAGCAGTTATTTCATGAATAATTCCATTCTCTTCACAGAATTGTTTTAATTCATTAGAAGTGTACTCACCACCTCTATCTGATCTTAGTATTTTAATTTTCCTATCCAACTGATTTTTAACTTCTGCTTTATATATTTTGAATTTGTTTATGACTTTATCTTTGGTCTTAATTAAGTAGAGGTAACAATATTTAGAGCAACCGTCTATAAAAGTTATAAAATATTTGTTACATCCTCTAGTTGTTCTTCCTGAATCACAAACATCACTATGAATGAGTTCTAATATCTCAGAATCTCTATCAATAGTTTTAAATGGTTTCTTAGGAAGTTTGGCTTCTACACATATTTCATATTTTTTATCATCTTTTATATTAAGCTTTGGAATTATGTTGAGATGCATCAATCTTTTAATTGAATTATAATTCACATGTCCTAATCTTTGATGCCAAGTGATAGAAGCTTCGATATTCAAAGCTATTGGAGATGCAAGAGTAGAATTCTTAACATTCAATTTAAAAAGACTATCACATAAAAAACCTTTACCAATGAAGTTCAATCCCTTAGTTATTACAACTTTATTTGATTCAAAAACAAGTTTGTAGCCTTGCTGCACTAATAAAGATCCGCTAATTAAATTTCTCCTAATGTCTGGTACATGATGGACATCCTGTAGGATCAAAGTCTTATCCGAAGTCAGCTTTAGGTTGATCCGACCTATTCCAGATACAAGAGCCACATTATTATTTTCCATTATCACAGTTCCTCTACTTGAGACCTAATAGGTGAAAAACAAAGATTGATTAGAGCAAACGTGAATATTAACTCTAGTGTCAATCCACCAATCATTTGCTTGAAAGGTCATGTTTACTTCAGGAGTGAAGAGAACAGACCTGAAAGCAGTCTCAGCTGGACTGAAAGTCACCATGTTTACTTGTGACTTATTAGGTGGAGGTCCTCCCTTCCTAGGCTTGGGTGGTTCTGTCTTCTTGTAAAAGCAGTCCTTAACAAGGTGGTTGGTTCGTTCACAAACGAAACAGGCTCGACGTTCAGTTCCTTCCTTCTTTTGAAAGTGATAGGGTTCTTATTTTGATGAAAGGATTTCTTCTTAAATGTTTTATTTTGATTTTGGTGGAAGGGACGTTTCTTGTGTTGGGGAAAGGGTTTGGATTCAACATTGTTTACTTTGGGTTCTTTGGGTTCGGATTTTGTCACATTTTTCTCCCTAAGTCTATATTGCTCTTCAATTCTAATGGAATTCAACACTTGTTCTAGGGTAAGATCTCCTTGAGTATGGTTAAGGTTTTTGGCAAAATATGACCATGACTCGGGAAGTTTGTCTATAAGACAGGCTATTTGAAATGTTTCATCTACGATAGATCCATTCACTTTTAATTGGTGAACTATATGTTCAAATTCATGAATTTGCTCATTCATTGGTTTAGAATCTACCATTTTAAATTTGTTAAAATCAGAAGCTTTAAATCTTTTAATTCCCATTTCATCTAAACCATACTCTTTCTCTAGGGTTTCACACAGAACTTTAGCATTAGTGATAGTATAATATATATCATATAACCTATCAGATAAAGCTCCTAAGATTCTGTGTAAACAATGATACTCTATTTCTTGAGGTGTTCTTGGGATAGGAATGAAATCTGTGGAGGAAGATGAGGAAGATTGCCTAGTAACTGGTCTAGATGAAGATGGGTTATCTGGTTCTATGGTTGTTATTAGATGTAGAGTTGTTAACCAAAATCTCATTTGGTTTTGCCAACGACAGAAATTGTTTCCATTAAACTTCTCTGGTTTAGCAGGCATAATTTCACTTGTAGCCATAATCTGATGATGAATGAATAGTTTTGTTATTATAATGCAACAGAAATATATAAAGCATTCATTCAACAGAATTATTATGCAGTGTAACATTTTGTTTTTAAGTATTGCAGACATCATTAACATGAAAATCAGAATGCTAATCATGATACTATTCTAAACAGCACCAATTAGATTCTTGGATTATTGGGAATATAAGCTGTTTAGACAATAATTAACACTAATTAAGATTTAAATAGTTGATTATTAAATCAGATAATATCAGATAAATATTATAACTCAGAAATATAATTGAAACAAATAAAAGTAAATAAGAGTTAGAAATACAGCCTGATGGTCAAGGCGTGCAAGCACTGTCCCAAGAATCTAATTGCCCCCTCTAGTACAGGGCTACGCGGTAAAAATTCCTGGAGATACAACGACCCTCGGTTAGGCGACCTCCTTCTCGTCGGCACGAGCTTCAAGAAGGCTTTGTGAATTCTTCGTGACTTTCAGGGAACCAACAAAAATATAGCAACAGTAAAATGAAGAGGAAGAACAGAGAAGAAGAGAGAATACGTTGTGTTTTTTTCACACTGTGTAAAACTCTTCGGTTTAGATCCTTTTATAGGTCAAAACAGCCGTTACTCATAAATCGTAGTTAATACATTTTTAAATCACCGTTATAAAATCAAAACATTTCCATTACATAATTAATTCGCAAAATATTTATCATGTTTTTTAATCACATTAATAAATCTTAGCCGTTACAAAATATTTCTGTTACAAAATTAAATCACGTTTTTTTAATCATGTTATAAATGTTAATCATGGTTTTAATTAGCAAAAAATAAAAATAAAAATATAGAAGATTAAGGGCCCATTAATCCGGAGCTGTATTCGTGTCCGCAGGTCGTGTGCGCGCGCCACCCGACCCGACCCCGAGCCCGGCCCGGCCGGCACGCGTGTGTGTGGTGTGAAGCATAACCTTTTATTTTCTTCTAGACATAGGAGAGAAAGGGAAGGCTTATAAAGACCCTTCCTTTCTATCCCATTTCCTATGTGGGACTAAACTTTTCCTTTTTTCCTCTACAAACCCAAGTTTTAAGTTACAACTCCAACAGTGCATACTTCCAAGTTTTGGGGAGTTCTCATTGCTCATTTTCTAGGTTCTTTTCAAGCTCCTTTCTTGTGTCCTTGATACAACCGTTGAAGGGGGGTTACTTATTTGCAATAGGTCCAATCCTCCTTCAATGTCATCATCTTCCCTAATAGGCACAAAATCTTACAAGCCAATATTAGTCTATCAAAGGTAACATTTATAGACTCTTCAACAACGAGTGTTCGTTTATTAAAAACTCTATAAGCCTTACTCCTTAATATATATCCTAAAAATATCCCAACATCTATTTTAGAATCAAATTTATCATGATGATCTTTAGTGTTCAAAATAAAACATTTACAACTAAAAATCCAAAAATAGCTTATGTTGGGTGTCTTACCAAAATAAAGCTCATAAGGGGTTTTCTTGAAAATAGACCTAATCAAAACACGATTTAAAACGTGGCAAGCCATGTTAATAGCTTCCGCCCAAAAATACTTTGGTAAATCAAAATCATTTATTGTAGTGCGTGCCATCTCTTGTATGATATGATTTTTTCTTTCAACAACACCATTTTGTTACAGTATTCTTGGTGCGAAAATCGTATGAGTAATACCATGATGATCACAAAAATCATTAAAATACTTGTTTTAAAATTCACCTCCATGGTCACTACGAATTTTGATAATTTTTAAATCTTTTTTATTTTCAACCCTTTTTACAAAACGTGAAAATTCATCAAAGCACTCATCTTTGTTTGTAAGAAATATGACCCATGTAAAACAAGAAAAATTATCAACTAACACAAAAACATAATGTTTTTCTCCTAGTGAGGCAACACGCATAGGACCAAAGAGATCAAGATGAATTAATTACAAATGTTTAGTGGTGGATACCTCGTTGATGGATTTAAAAGAACTTTTAATTTGTTTACCTTTGACACACTCTTCACATTGGGAATATTTAACAAAGTTTAAGCTTGGTAGTCCTATTACCAAGTTTTTCTTTGATAGCTTGGAAATTAACTTCATGTTTGCATGTCTAAGTCGTTTGTGCCAAATCCAAGAATCACCATCCACCAGGGTAAAGACATTTTACATCTTGATCTGAGTGAGGAAAACCTCTGAACCATCCACCAGGGGAAAGCCTTCCTGGTGTCTTTGAAAAGACGCAACAACTCGTAGAGAGTAATCCTCATCGGGATGTTAGACAACTGAGCCATAACATCAAAGCGGTATGGAGTGTTTAAACTCTCCAGCTTATCTCTCATAATTTGTCGATTGAATCGAGACTGCTTTGGATTCCAAACCTCTTTTTGGGTTGCTTCTCCTTCTACTTTTCCTCAACTTCCTTCTGTTTAGTAGTTGGTTGTTGCTGGGGCTTCTCAGAAGGCTCGAGAGGTGTTGTAACCATCCCCAGTTCAGCCAATGTCTTGGCATTCTGATTGAGAACTTTCAGATATTTATATTGGTATTTGTTCCCACTTCTGGTGGCAAAGGCAGGCTCTCTATCAGCTACCAAAACCTCGTTCTCATTTTCAAAAAGTGAAAGATTTGGAATGCCCTCATCATCTTTCTTTGGATCCGCTGAAATAGGACAACAAGACTTGCCCTTGCTCTTGAAGTTCTTCCTAGAGGAAGACCCTGTCTATTGTTCATCCTTGAGAAGATCGGAATGAACCCATAGGATTGTTGCCTTTTTGTTTTTATGATATTTTAATAAATAATTTACAACTAATATTATTTCTCTAGTGTTTGTATTTTCCTATTTATTATAAACAAATAATATGTTGGAGGTTAGATGGAATTACGCCATAACGATCATATCAAATGGAGGTTGATGAAATATCGGTATGAAGCAATGCAATTCAAGTCAAATATCCAAGTTCAAGCTTCATCCATGCATGTTACCATGACCGAACGCCATGAAGATCATTATTTGCTATATTACTTTAGATATTTATACTTGTGTGTTAATACTTCAAGCTCAATTATATATACACACACACACACACACACACACACACACACACGTATTTATTGATTTTATCAAAATATAGGTGTTTTTATAAAAATATTATGTTATTAGTTTATGGACTTAACAATCATTATATAAATCTTTTATTAAGTCTATAAAATTATTTTATATGGTTTCAAAACTTTTGTTTAAGTCAAAAATAAAAAATCAAGTGTTTATACAAACATGTATTTGAGTGATTTTGCAAAATGATGAGTTTTCACTATTGGGAAGTGCAATTTTAAAAATTCTTTTGTAACATATTTATTATCATATTTATAAATATTTTCCAAAGTTTTACATTTTTTAGAATTTTTTGATATTTTTATCAAGGTTTAAAAGTCAGATTTTGGACATGCACAGCCTCTGTGCATGTTCATAAGTTAACTTATCAGGGTTGATAAGTCGACTTATGAAATGATCTGGAATGTGCATTTTTCCTCTGCTAAGTTGACTTATAATAAAAACAAGTCGACTTATTGTAAGTCGAATGCAAGTCGACTATGCCCAGTTTTTGTGTGTTAATTTTCTTCTGCAAGTCGACTCATATGAACTCTCAAGTCGACTTATTGTAAGTTGAGTACAAGTCGACTTATTGTAAGTTGAGTACAAGTCGACTTATACTAAGTTGACTATAAGTCGACTTATAAACCTGACCATTGCACAGTAACAACTATTTCCAGATTTTGTGTATTTTAATAATTTTTATGAGTTTTTGGGGTTTTCTTGGGCTGGTTTCTTCCACCCTATATATACCCCATTGTCGTAACTATTTTCATCAACCAAGAAAGTTTTAAAATAAGTTTTAAGTATGGTTTAAGTGTGTTTAAAATGCTTTTAAGTATTTTCAAGTTTTGGTTTGTGAAGAGAATTTCACAAGAGCTTGAGGAGGTCATCTATTGATGTTTGAGCATTCAACTCTTCCCCCTCTCTCTCTTGTCATTCATTGGAGAAGTTTTCTAAACTCTTTTCTAACTATTTATTTGTTTTGGTTATAATTTCTATTAGCTAGAATTACATTGAGTTTAGTTTTGATTTATCTCTTTGCTTACACACACAACCATTGAGCTTTTAGTATTTTCATACATAGTATATTTGGGGTTGTGAGATTGTAACATAGACTTGAGCTTAATTGTGTTCTCATCCAATTGAGAGAACAACCATTTGTTGTTAGTGAGCTATTATTGTGAGGTTCACTTTGTATTACACTAGTACACCAAGAGGAGTGTGTGGTGAGAGACGGGGTCATCCCAAGAGGAGTGGGATACGTGGTAATACCTAAAGGTAGGTTGTAATTTCTAACACTTGAGGAAGACACGGGCTAGAGACCAACACTTGTGATAGTTAGTGTGTTTATATTGTGAGTGATTGTAAAGTTTTCGGTGAACTATATATAAAATCGAGTGTGAGGTGTAAATGTTATTCGGGTGAGCGTAGAAAACCTGATTGTGATAGTGGAGATCTCCTCGAGGTGAGGAGCGATGACGTAGGTTAAGTGGTTAACCGAACTCCATGATCATATCGCTTGTTTGCATTTTTCTTTGGCGTATATTTCTATTTGTGCTCTTTGTTTATTTCGCCATTGCTCATTGTTTATATTGACCACTATCTAGTTTATTTTGTTTGTGTTTATTTCACCCTTGTGTTAGTTTCATATCCTTGCATATATATCTTGTTGCATATCATATTTGTTAGGATATTTATTAATTAATTTTAATTGGTATAAAATCGGATTAGATTAGTATAAGACCCTAATCACCCCCCTTTTAGGGCCTTTCAAGGATTTCGCCGTTAGAGGCTGTATGTGGCACGAGCTCCTTCTGACATCGCCCATGTAGGTCATTATTGACGGTCTTCACTTCCACCTCTGGAACAGGCTTCTATTAGAACAACAATGGAGGTATGACGTTGTCAGATCCAAAGCTGATAGACACCATATGTGCTCCCACATTCTTCTCCTTTGGTGGTTTTGCCATTATAATGTTGGTGTCAACCAAGGCTTGTATTCTGTCTTTAAGGACAAAACAAGTCTTGGTGGGGTGATGAATCTTCCTCCTGATTTATAATAGGTGACAGCTTGATTTTGTTGTTGTTAATGAGGTACTTGAAGATGGTCGGAACTTCGTCATCTTTGAAGGTGTATACCCTCTGAAATCTTGGATCAGGAGTCTTTTGTTATCTTTGAGGTTGCTGTTGTGATGTTTGATAAGCTTCAACACCAGTTACAAGTGTCTTTCCCTTACCACGAGGAGTAAAATTAGGCTTCAAAGAATTAGCCATCGGTTGACCTCTCTCGGTCTTCTTTCTTTTAAAAAAGTGTTCGGCTTGTTCTCCGCATAGCTTCAAATCCTTCCATGTTTTTGATGGTACCACCCCCATGGCCTCCAACACATCAAGGGAGAGATTACTATGACAGGTTTGTAATATGAACTCCTCTGTAACCGGATCTCTATAATTCATGGCCTGGTTACGGAAGCATTTAACAAAATTGTCAACTGACTCCCAATCTTTCCGTTTCTCACCCAAAGGGTTCCAATTTACACTTTAGTGTCATCATCAAAGATATTGCTGAAAAACAGGCTTTCCATGTCATCTCAGCAGTTGATGTTTTCTAGCTTGAGACATCAGTACCAATTGAAGGCAGCTCCGTGAAGGGTACCCACGAATGACCGAATCATCAGAGGTTCATTTCTAGAGATAATACCCAAATGAGGCTTGAAGTAGATCAGATGCTGGGTTGGAAAGCCTCTCCCGTCAAATGGTGTAAAGTTAATCAGATTGAAGTTTGGTGGGTATGAAATTGACTCTCACTCCCTTGGCTATGGACACGAGATGCCGGTCTTCTTTACCTTTTGAGCAAACATCAAGGCATTGACTTTGCTTTCAAGTTCTTTCATCATTTTCTTGTCTTCGTCCACATCTTTCTTTGGATGATGCTAGGGAGGATCAACTAGATTACCCCCACTTGTAGCATTATTATTATTGGGAGGTGTGTCAACATTAATAACTTTATCCACTTCTGGGTCGCTGTCATCTGTATTGATTTGAGTGGGCATGATAGTTGTAGTGTGGTGACTAGACTCAGCCCGCTGATCGGACTCAGGTTGTGGTGGTCTTTAAGCCTACAACTCTCTCATTTATTGCATTGCCAACTTCATCTCAGTTCTAATCTCTTCTCGTTATTTAGCTAGAGCTTCTTGAGGTATTTGAGCCATGTGCTTAGGAGTGATCGTGAACACCTCTCTGGCTTGCCCTATGTTGGACATTATATCATCAGAAGCAATTGTAGAGTAAGCGTCTAAAAGTTCATCATCTGAAGATGTTCCTTCATGCATCCTCCTATAGTCTCTGTGTTTGGTATCTCTTAGCTGAAGCCGAGACATTCTCTGAGAGATTCTTGGATCAACTCTTCCTCCTGGGGTAAAGTCGGAATTGGAGTCAGTCGAATATCGTTTTGACTTTCCTTTTCCCTTGCCAGCCATGTTAATGGTTACTTTAGGGAACTCATCACCTTGGATGGTGGATCTTCTCTTTCAAAAGCATATTGGTTTAGACTTTGATGCTTTAGTTGATGGTGTGGAAAGTCTTTGGAATACCAAGATTCTTCATGAAATGGCTTTTTGCTTGAAGCAAGTACATTCTGAAAGTACTGTTTTAATAATTCTCTCACACAAACAATAAGAACTTACTTTTTGAATAGCTCTCTTTCGAGTTGTACTCGCACTACCAGTCTGACGGTGCAGCTCATTGGCATGATGACCGGAGCACCCCGTCATTTGTTGGTGTGATTCCTCATGGGCTTTTCTTCCATCCTCAAGTATAACGTCATCTTTATTTGATAGACAAATCCTATTTTGGGGACGTTGATTTAGACACGACATCTTGTTGACGTTCTTAGGACAACTTGTTGTTGACTTTGAAGGATTCAAGGTCACGTCATGAGTCATACGATTAGAACCACCCCCTTACGATAGTGTAGTCTTAACGGGGTCCTGGGCTTCAACACAAACCCCTAGGCAAGAGGTGATATGAATTCTCCTAGAAAGGGAGGCCTCCTTGCCCCTCTTGTGCACAATGCACAAACATGTATATTAAGGTATCCCGGTTTGTTTGGAGGCGATAGGACGCCTTTGTGCGATGTCCAATTTGATAGGAGTGCACGTATAACCCCTAATCTGAGGAGCTCCTTAGGCCTTGATCACCGAACCCAAGTGCTCTTTCATTGGAGCTTTGCCTCCTCGTGTTGAGGACTAAGGTGGTCGACCATTTTAATTCTAAACTTTGATAGGTCAGGGCTGACCCAAGGCTTCACTGATGGCGTGGTAGAAGCGGTTGCGGAAGATGGACCTAGAACGGACGCCAAGACAAGAGGAAAAATAGCCACGAAAAGAGCCCTTTGGATAGGACAGTGGAAACTGTCTCGGCCAATTGCTCTTTAGGAGAGACAGTGGAAACTGTCTCGGAATAAGGCTCTTTGGGTAGGATAGTGAAACTGTCTCGGCCAAAAGGGATGCTTTCCGCTGCCTTCGGGCCTTGAGCTCGGGTAAGTTCAGATTTTGGAATCCAAATTTTGTGGGATCTTAATGGTTCTTTGGCCATTTCTTTCCTCTTCAATTCTTGTGCCTTTCGTACAAGGGCACGAGTGTACGGACACGTGCATGATGCTTCCGGATGTGCTCCTTCCTTGTGGAATGAGTGCTCTTGATGGGAATCCGTTCCTCTTTCGATGGCTTAGAGGAAGTATCAGCAACCGTGCATTGAAGTGGTTTAGTTGCTTGGCGCTTCCGTGACTCCAAGTCCACGTAGTAGACTCTATCCATCTGTTCCAAGGCCTTCGCAAATTGACGAGCCTTGCGTTGGTATTGTCTCTGAAGAGCCCTCTTCGTCAGAGTTAGCGAACTTTCATTTTTGTTGAACGACTCCTTAACTCGGGAGGAGCCATTGTGAGTAGAACCTCCAACTTTGTTGATTGTCGGAATAATGTTGAGGGGGGAAGCCTCAACAACTGTTGGGTGAGAGTCGTCACCTTGAGTCTTCATTGGTGCAGAAGACTGGAAAACCTTCTTCGAAGACGAAATCCTCCTGCACTTGTGGGCGAAGTGGACTTGATGAAGAGGAGGAGAGATATTGTGATGTCCCTGGTTTCACACAAGACTGTAGTCCAAGGTGAACCCAATGATGTCAAACCTGCCATGCACACATTGTGTACAAAGACACGTTTCACCATCACAGTAATATCTCTCTGGTGGAATCAAACAACAAGTGTAAGTACAAAACAGACAAACAAATAAGGATAAAATGTAATGAACATGATATAGAGAAGAGATATCTGAAGTCATAATCATGTTCCCAACTGAATGAAAAGAGTACAACTAATGAACTAAAATAAATATGATATATCTCAATATACAGAGTCAACTGAAATAGTACTATGGATCTCAGCCTTCAAAATGAAATACAAGTTTATAAATTGCTAAACAAATACTAAACTAATGTAGAGCACAAGTTGTCTATCAAGAAATGACAGCGACTATGCAGAAACTCTGTCAACCTGCGGCTCTTCGATACTCTTATCCGCCGCCTGAAAAGAAGGGGAAACAACAGCGTCAGAGTGCTATCAAGATCATCTCCATCCGCCCCCAGGGAAAGGGCTGCTACATATGATGGAGTCTCTACCTATATATGCATAGTCTATCTAAATCATTTACCATGTACTAGATGAGGTTAATGCTTAGAAATCTACAACACAAGACTGGTACGTCAAGTGAAATAATCCAAATAAGAAAACCCTCATGTATATACCATATGTCTCAAATTATGAATTGCTAAATATCAACTCTAAAACTAAAAATAAAGGAATAAAGAAATGCAATACTAAAATGTTAACAAAACCAAGTCATGTATGTCAACCCCACATCTCATGCTACAATTGGGTAGTCAATACGAGTATTAGGTGAAATCCACAATACCATATACCCCGTCACAAAAGAACTCAACAGTAAACCATGTAAATAAATGACCTCCAGCCTAAAACTCAAGCTGTCCTAGGTTTCACAGTACTATCTCTTGCAAAGTTCTATGGTATCATCGCATCATTATGTGAAACAGACTATCTGTTTAGGCATCTTAAGTAAATACATCCCACTTGCGTTATCGCATCACCATGCGGAATAGACTGTCTCCTTAGACATCCTCATCGCATCACTATGCGGATCGACATAAACGGCTCTCTAGCCTCATCGCATCACCATGCCGATCGACATAGACGGCTCACTAGCCTCATCACATCACCATGTGGATCGACATAAACTAATCTATCTAGTCATCTCCTAGTCATGGCGAAAACAAAGTAAGAAGTTACCTACTTCCGAAGATCTACGTGTACTCAAACCCAACTCATACTTCTCATGGACACGCACATGTATTGACGTGCGGACCCAAACTTCATATTCACAATCAACTCACGTGTCATCAAATAACAAACACAACGCAACACAAGTCCAGTCAACCGAAAATAACCCTTCGGTCGGCTGAAATACGTGCATAAACATACTTATGCAATATAATTGGGATCGGTCGACCGACTCCTTTACTTCGGTCAACCGACCCGAGCACAAACAGAACATCATTATGGGGCATAAAAACATGTTTAATCATGTGTTTAACATATTAGGGTTTGAAAAAATAATTATTTATCATCATAACATGATCTTTGGGGTTTAAAAATACTTTTAAACATAACTAATCAGATTAAGTTTGTACAATTAGGGTTCAAAACCTAATTAGTTTATCATCTTAGCAATTAACCACAGTTCTAAACATCAAATTAATATATTCCTTTCTTTAGTAGTTATATTCACAGATTTACACATCAAACTAGGGTTTTTTTAATGCACAAGCTTATATCACTATATTGTTTCATGTTCAAGACTCAAGTTCTATACATCGACAATTAGGGTTTAGGTCATGTAAAATAATAATTAACAATAAATCTAAAAAGCTAATGATCATGATCATCTACTTTTATCAATTAAAGATAAATTCTACTGATCTCTTTGTTGTTTTAAGATTTAACATCAAAACTAGGATTTAAATCATCAAAATAAACATTACACATTAGATTAACCAATTATAGATATTAAAAACATGAATTACTATAGGGGATATGTTTGGAGGAAGATGATCTTGCCTCAACATGCTGTAAAAATCCAAGGGTGCAAACAAACAGGTTCTCCCTTGCCAAATGTTGACGACTTCACTCTCTTCTTAGTATTTGCTTCACAAAGCTCTTAAAATTTACCAAAATATGCTCTAGGGTTTTTGAGGAGAGAGGGTGACTGCTAGGGTTCAAAAATATAATGTAAAACGGTATTTTTAATGAAAAACATAGGTATATATAGAGGTAAACCCGAAACAAACAAATTTGACCCGATATAGGAAATCTAATCAGACTGGGAAAATAGTCTTCGGTAGTTTAGCTGTAATTTTTTTGTCCGACCTCCGAATGAGGTGATTTAAGATGAATTTAGTAAATAGTCTTTGGTATATATAGAACTTTTGTGTCTTGAGTTTTTCCATATTCGAAATGTATCGGTGTGTAATGTATATATACTCTTAACTAGTCGTTTTTCTAGATTCGAATTGCATCGGTGTATAATGCTCTTAATTAGTCTCAAATCAATTACTATCATACTCATTCATTATTAAATGATATTCATCATAACATAACTTATTTAATACTATTTAACATAGTATTTAAAAAATTATGGGGTTTTACAGATATTCCTCAAACTTAGCTTGATCAAACTCGTACTCGACCATCGAACTGGCTTGAACATTGCTAGGCTGCAACACTATAGTCCTGATGATGAGACTGTTGGCTCCCACTGTGATCGCCATCGTGTTTGCTTCAGGAACAATTTTCTTTGTTGTTTCCATTAGAACATTTAAAAAAAAACAAAAGAATAAGCTTTACACGTGTAACTCTTTTCTTTACAAAGAAAACAAAATCATGCTCCCTAGTAACACACATAAAAACTCCTACGTAGTAGCCTCTGATTGCGTGAGATTCTTTGCCTTTGTCAGGGATGCGTTATCCGTGGACCATCAAGCAACGTTTCCAAGTCGGATACGAAGAAGGCTTGAAGTTAATGTTTCGTCGGGGAAACAAGAACAAAAGTAAGTGTCTTAGCAAGGTAAGATAAGTACTTTTCTCAAGAACAAGTCTAAGCTTGAACTTAAGGAAACACCAAAAGGCTTTTGAGAATGCTCGTGAATAGATGAGGATCTCTCTTGCTTTCAAAGTTCGCCAAATACCAGCTTGGTTTAGCTTGATCATGCCTTGGTTCCCCTTCATAAGTGTGTAGGGGGTATTTATAACAATTGGGAACCATAACTGTCGAATATGAGGCAAAACACTTGGTGAACACTTTCTCATGTGGGCGTACTAGCATGTAATAGCCCATCCACGTTAATGCACTGTAGACGTCTAAAAATGCTTATAGATATCCAAATATACCTCAAGACAAAGAGAAGACAATGAATGTCATTATCTAAGTCATAAGGGATCATTGAAAGCCAAAAGAAGTAAATGAACAGGTGAAACAACATAGAAGAATACATGAATACCCGCGATAATGTACACTAACGCGCATATGCGTGACAGTGGAAGGTGATACATAAGCATACAAAGTGTCTCGCCTATGGTAAGTTGTAGAGATCTTCTTAGCTTTTCAACACATCTTAGATCACCTTATTACGATATCGAACGAGGGAGTTAGAGCCAAAATACCCGAGACAACGCAAACTGCCTCGGAGGTGCGCGATATGGTATACTGATGCGCATATGAGTAATAGTGGAAGGTTACACACAAGCAAAGAGAGTATCTTGCCTATGGAAAGTTATAGAGCTCTTTGATAGCTTTTCAATGCATCTTGGATCACCTCATTCCGATATCAGATGAGGGAGTTAGAGCCAAAATACGCAAGACAACGCAAACTACATTAGAGGTGCGCGATAAGGTACACTGACGAGCAGAGGCGTGATAGTGGAAGGTGACGTGCAAGTAAAGAGAGTGTCTCACCTATGAGAAGTTGTAGAGATCTTCTCTAGCTTTCTAATGTATCTTAGATCACCTCATTCCGATATCGGACGAGGAAGTTAGAGCCAAAATACTCGAGATAACACAAATTGTCTCGAAGGTGCATGATAGTAGTAACTACTGCGGTAATGCACAACCATTTAAGCTATAATATGATCCAAATCTGAAGAATATCAAAAGACAAAAGTTGTATATCTCTTCATCATCTTTCTAACGCATCTTAGATCATCTAATTCCGATATCGGACGAAGAAGTTAGAGCCAAAATGCCCGAGACAGCACAAACTGTCTCGGAGGTGTGCGACAGTGGTAACTGCCGCGGCAATGCACGACAGTTATGACTGTCGCACACACTGAGAAGCTAAAAACATCATTTTGATAGTTTTCTTAAGTTTCATATAGCCCACATGGCTTATTAACTACTGGGGATTACCTATGAATGTGGGGGGAGCAGTTACAAGCAGAAATCACGCCCATAATCGCTGAAATAATGACAATTAAAGATGGTGGAAGTGGTTATCAAAGCTAAAAAACTACCTCCTTTGATCACGTCAGTGTCCACTACCACGCTAAAGGAAAAAGTTAATATCAGTTATTTTGTATTATTGACTCCCAGAGGCTATAAATACCTTCCTATACACGAGATCCAAGGGGGAGAGCAGGGACCAAGCAATAAGGGCAGAGAGACTTGAGCTTTTGGTGAATTTGAGCAAGAGAGAGAGAGAGAGTGAGAGTCTTCATTCTTCACAAATATCCTTAAGAAGATTTTGGTGATTCCTAGAGATCTAAGCTCTGACTTGATCTTTGGAAGAGTGAACATCTTACATCGATAAGATATTCATTTAATATTCTGACTTCGATAAATAAAGAAGAATACCTAAAGGTCTTCATGATTCAATCAGAATCTTGTGAATCGGTGGTCCACGGGCTAACACACTCCCAGCACAGCCAAAGATCCCACAAAAGCAGGAGTCGATAAACGATTTCTTTGTTAGTTTCTAGGAAGTTATAATTTTCTTCTTATTGTGTAAGAGAGGTCTTATAAAAAGACTATTTTCTTTTGAATTCATTATAAACAATCAAAAATATAATGAATTCCATAATAAGACCAACTTTCGATGAAAAAAAACCGGCAACCACAGTGGGAGCTAATAGTCTCGCTACCGAGACCGTCGTGTCGCAGCCGATTAAGATACCGGTTGAATCCATGGTCGAGTACGAGTTCAACCAAACCAAGTTTTAGGAATATCTCTCATCATCCTCTTCAAGATCTTTATTGTCTCACAAGTACAAGAGAATCTCACCGTTGAAGAAGGCTTACATGCCAAAGAAGGCCCAAGGTGAAGACTCTCACCCAATTGTTGCCGAGGCCTCCCCTCGTAACATTATCCCGGCGACCCCCAAAGTCGAAAGCTCTGCTCATGATGATTCCTCCCTAATTAAGGAATCGTTCGATCGAAGTTCGCCAACTCTGACGAAGAGGGCTCGTTAGAGACAACACCAACGTCTCGCTCGTCAAATAGCTAAGGCCTTAGAACAAACCGACGGGGTTCGCTACTACGCGGACCTAGAGTCGAGGAAGCATCAAGTGGTCCAGTCGCCCCAACGACAAACCACTCACATCTCTGCTAAACTTACAATGGAGGAATAAACTCTCATCAAAAGGGCTCATTGGACCCTCAAAGAACACATACAAAAGCATCGTACAAACGCCGCTCATGCCCTTGCTCTCTTGCAACAAAGACGAGGAGGAACAAAGGAAATGGTGTCTAAAGAATCACCAAAGAATTGTAAAGTTTGGATTCCTAAATCTGAACTTATGTAAAAATCAAATTAGCGGGTCACATCCTTCAACTGCGGCAGTCTCCACTATCGTGGCAAAAGAAAAGTTGCTGAGGTTTCCTCTTCAACCCCGTTGATGTCTGTGCCTGGTCCGTCTATTAAAACAACATCTGCTACGTCACCGATGAAGCCTTGGGTCAATCCTGACCTGTCAAAATTCAAAGTCACAATGGCAGATTGTCTCGGTCCTTTACCTGATAATCTAGGCAAAGCTCTAATCAAAGAACGCTTGGGTCCGATAAACGAACCCTGAGTAGATTCTTACCCTGGGGGTCGTAAGTACCCTCCTATCAGGACAAAGCAATCCCAAGAGGGGAAAAATCCAATTTTTCTCGTCTGGGGCCTGTAAAGACTCCATGCCCGCGAGAGTGTAGATCTAAATATACAACATTGGATCGCTTAGAGGTGATGACAAGTCGTCCTGTGTATGTCAACAAGGTTCAAACACAGAAACAGAAGATAGGTTGCACTAGTCACCATACTGATGAGCTGTACTATCAAACTAAAGGTGGAAACAAGTCACGAAAAAGGACCGTTCGAGAAACAAACCCATCTTGTGTATGTGAGAGGCTTATTAAAGCTATATTGTCGGAATGTAGTTTCTCTAAAACCGAAACGACAAGAGTCTCTATGTTTTAAAGACTTTCTACGGAGACGTCAAAACCCAAGATGAGACGTTTTCACATAAAGAATCCTATTATTCAAAAAAATGAGCTTCCTGAGGTCACTATCAACATGACCAACAGAGGAAAACGACATTCAATCAATCCTGATTCTGATTTTTCTCCAGGAGGGAGAGTTGATCAGGGCCTTTCTCAAAGAATGTCACGGCTACAAAGAAGGGTCACTAGACGCAGAGATTATAGAAGAATGCATGAAGGGTTGTCTTCAGATGAGGAACTCTCTGATACTTATTCTGCAGTTGCCTCTGATGATACAATGTCCAGTGTAGGACAAGCCAGAAAATCATTCACAATCATCCCTGATCAGTTTGCTCAAATGCTTCAAGAAGCTCTAACCAAACAACGTGAATAAATTAGAGCTGAGATGAAGACAGAAATGGAGTTGGCTATTCAACAAATGAGAGAATTACAAGATCACTGGCTTTAACCTTCTGAGTCCAATCAGCAAGCTGAATCCAGCCGTCACACTCAAAATGTTGCAGATGACAGTGATCCAGAAGTTGATGAAGTCATTTTTACTGATGCATCTCCTAATAATAATAACGCTAGGGGTAGTTCAACGGATCCTCCCAACAATAATATTAGGGGTAGTTCAATTGCACCTCTTAATAATACTAGGAGTAGCCAAATTATTTCTCCTCAACATCACTCAAAGAGAGAGGAAGATGAGGACAAAAAAATGCAAGACCTTGAAAACAAAGTCAATGCTTTGATGTCCGCTCAGGAAGTAAAGAAGACGGGTATTCCGTGTCTCTATCCAAGAGAATGAGATTCAATCTCATACCCGACAAAATTCAATCTGATTAACTTGACACCGTTTGACGGGAAGAGTTCGCCTACTCAGCACTTGATTTATTTTAAGTCTCATTTGGTGTAGGCTGTCTAAAAATTAAAATAGATAGCTGATCCCCATCAAACACCGATGATGGAAGTTACAATCGGACGACTTCTAGAAGGCTACAATTTGAAGACTTTCACGTAGAAGGTTACAATCTGATGACCTTCACAACAACTGATGAAAGCTCTAATCAACAACCTTCACAATCAATATCGGGAGTTACAATCTGACAACTCTCATATTTTCGAGGAGCCAAGACGAAGATCATTTAACAATAGTCTTTACAACGCTCTACAGAAGAGGCTGTAAGTCAACTAGCCCCTTCTAAACGCGGAAGTCCCCTCTACGTTCCAATTCTTGAAAAGCAGGTGACCCTCGCATTTCCAAGCTTCAGCAAGCAAAACACGAGCGACCCTCGCGTTTCCAACCTTCAGACTCTAAAACGCGAGCGGCCCTCGTGTTTTTCAACACCCAACGAGTACCCAACTCCGCGTCTCCATTCTAAAACGTGGAGTTAGGGTCCTGAACGCCAACGTGGGCGTTTGACTCGTTCAAACACGAGCTGAACGGTTGCAGTAACCGTTTTCCTTTCACGATTTGAGGGATTTCCGCCTCACTTAGGAGTAGATTAAGGGGGCGGTTACACCCCTCTCAACCCCATTATGGAGAGAATTAAGGGGGGTTACACCCCTTAATTCTCTATAAATATGGGTAAACTCAATTGAGTTCGGGTTGGCTTTTTCATCCTTCTTTTTGGCAGCAAAGAATAGATCTTGAGGGGGAATTACTGGAGCTTTGGAGATCAGCAACAGGAGCTTTCTTCATCCTTGGCTTATAGATCGATTTTGATTAAATCAACTCTGTCATAGAGTTTCAAACTCGTTCAGAGTTCTAAAACTTGCCACACAAGTTCTCCATAACGTCAAATCGTGAGGAGAAGACCACGTTCTAATGAATCAAGATGTTCGGATCGTCAACGGAGAGCAAACTCGACGCGAGCATTCGAGGGAGGCACTCTATCATCACTGTGAAGAACCCAGATTTAAACAAAGGAGAGGATTCAGATCAATTCTCTTCTCTTTTGTAATCAGGAAATCCAAATTGTAATCGATTTTAAGAGAATACAAGTCAATTTTCTTTCACTGTCTTTTTATTACAAATTTTTCCATAAACAAAAGATGGCGACTCTGCTGGGGACTAGCTTCTCTAATGAAGAACTAGTGGCGCAATTCGATATTCATCTTGCTGGAACGACCGTGGAAACTCTCATCGTAGAGTTTGATCAAGCCAAGTACGAGGAAGCTATCTCCTCCGGATCCCTTAGCCCCAAGGCTATGCGTAAGATCCACAAAGTTTCTAAGGAGACTAAAGCTCCAGTTGTGGCCGACTCATCAAAGGGCTGTTTCCCCTAGGGATTGCACTGTTCATACAGTCCCCTCTCTGAAGGAGAAGACTTAGCTTCGGCACAACTCCAAGAAAGTCGATCCTCCAAGTAACGCGAGCTTTGCGTTCGTGAGCCTAAACGCGACCCTGAGCTTCGTGTTTCTACTTTAGAATGCAAGCCTCGTGTTTATAAGCCCAAACATGAGCTTCGCGAGAACCAGACTGAACGTGGCCCTCAATGGCGCGTTTTACAGCCAAAACGTGGACCTCAAGCCTTCGTTGAACGCGAACTTCAACTTTGCGTTTCCCAATCAAAATACGACCCTCGCGTCGACAATGAAGAACGCGACCCTCATAGTGCCAAAAGTGACCTTTGCGTTTCAAGTTCTAAACACGACCTTCGCGTCCTAAGTTCCAAATTTAATACAGAACCTGGTGTATACCGTGAAGCTTCGGGGCGCTGCCCCGAACCCCGTCGGGGGGTATTCCATCCCCCAGAACCCCCGGCCAGGGGCGCGCTGCCCCCTGGACCCCCGGCTCGCTGACCGGGTAGCGAGACCCCCGAATACTCTGCGTAGCGCAACTAGATTGAGGGGCGGATATAAGAAGTTCATGGATTCAAGGCATCCTAACCAGATCCATGTTCACCAAGAGCCAGTCCTGTCCAATCATAGACTAGGGGTTCCAATTCAAACCTCACAATCAGTGAGTAATTCTCCTCGAATCTTTATAATAGATTTGAGAGAGTTCATATCGAGAGAAAGACCGATACAATAAGTCATTCGTTCATTCCAATGTGAACGACTGATTCCTACGGTCCTCTCGGGATGTCAATGCTGCTCATATGCGGCCCAACTGTTGGTGTTCAACCAATTTACGAACGTTGCTTTGCCCAACCAACGACGACGTTCGCACATGAAGAAGTCTCCAGAGACCGAGTATCCTGGTGTCACTATCAATGTGATTGGCAGAGGGAAAACCTCAGGTCCTAGTTTCGATGACTCTGAGACAAGTCGTTCACCGACCGCTAGAAAAATCACTAATGAGTTTGAAGGAGTCTACCGACACACTCGGACTCGAACGGGAGCCATTCCCCCTATCAACTATCGGAGGCTAGCCAGAGGAACCAATTCCGATGATGAACACTCAGCCATTGCGGTGTCCCAATCATCAAGCTCTTTTGTTGAACATGAGAGCTCCGCTTATATGACGGGAAACCATGAAGATCCCGCGAAGAGACTTGATGAGCAAGAGGCTATGCTCAAATCTCAGCAGGAGGCCATCAATGAACTCCTGGCCCTGTTGACTCAACTCATCGCAGACAAGGCTAAATCTCAGAAGACAAATTCGCCACCTAGGTAAGAATTCCCCAGGAGAGAAAAAACGTCTTCGCCCTTACCTCACACAAGCAAAGGGAAGGGGAAAATAGTTGATGACATGGCTTCTGACCAAGAAGCCCATAACCTGCGATCTTCCTCTGATGAAGGAAGAGAGACGGAGAACAAGCAGAATCTCCAGTCTGCCAAAATGGAAGAATTAGAAGCCTGCCTCAATGTCATTGCTAACAGAAACGAGCTCCAAGATGAGGGAGTTACCAGGCCTTATCCTGCTGAATGGGATGCAGCCTATTATCCTCCAAAGTTCGAAGTCCCGACGCTACAAACTTTTGACGGTACGGGATCACCGAATCAACATATCTATCATTTCAAGTCACAGACGGGAATGTGATATCAAACGACGCCATACTGGCTCGATTATTCATTGGCACCCTCAAGGAAGTTGCCTTTGAATGGTTCAGGAAACTGCCTGCGGGGTGTATCCAAAAGTGGACAGATCTAGAGAGACTCTTCCTGTCAAGATTCTTTGAAGAGGATACAGAAGTCTCCATCCATACCTTTCTTGCCACTAAGCAGAAGAAGAGGGAGTTTGTCAAAGCCTTGGTCAAGAGGTTTTGAAACATGGCTCTGCGATGTTCGTCAGGTATGACACAGTCTACACTGGTAGAGACCTGTCGACACAACTTGTAAATCAATCTCCTAGCCCGAATGGGAGTTGCAGAATGCCGTTCCTGGAGACAACTAATTTCTCAAGGCGAACAGGCTAAAAAGATTATTGCCAGGATCAAAGCTGAAGAACAAGGTAGGCAGGATCAACCTGAGCGATCGGACCAAGCCCAATCTTCTCCTGAGCAATCGGATCAAGCCTAATCTTCTCAGTCAAAAAGGGAAGATATTACGGCAACTGAAGCCAATCCTTTTCAGTAGGATGGCGGGTCCAACAACTATCACGTTAACAGCTACCTCTGATAGTCAAACTCGTTAGATAGTGGCCTACTAGGCGATGTGCCTTGTCTACCCTTTTCCCCCTACACTTGTTCAAGCCTGGGGGTTGGTTTATTTGTAGTTCATTGGATTATAAGTAATAAATTTTCTGAGTTGTTATGTTTAATATAATACCTCTGTCAACCACAAAATTTACCACAAACCTATCACGTTAATATTTACCTCTGATAGTCCATCAACTTGTCAACCGCTTCAATAGGATGGCAGGTTCACAAAACTATCACGTTAATGATTACCTCTGGTAGTCCATTTTCTCCAAATTCCTCCATCAATCCTCTTCAAGTAGGATGGCGGGTCCATCAAAACTATCTATTACGTTAATGATCACCTCTGATAGTCCATTTTCTCTAAATTCCCTCACCAATCCTCTTTAAGTAGGATGACAGGTCTACAAAACTATCACGTTAAATATCACCTTTGATAGTCCATCAACTTACCAATCTTCTTCAATAGGATGACAGGTCCACAAAACTATTACTTTAACAGTTATCTCTGATAGTCAAACTCGTCAGATAATGGCCTACTAGGTGATGTGCCTCTATTCCGACTTAATGGATAGTGCTTCACTAGGCGATGGGTCTTGTCTACCTTTTTTATTCCCCTGCTAAGTCTTAATCAAGACTGAGGGTTGGTTACTTGGAATCAATTGGATTAAGAGTAACGAATCTTTCACATCGTCAAGTTAACATCATACTTCTGACGATCATCACCCCCACAGAGCATGAATGTAATTTGCATCACTCCCAATTTATCACGTTAACAATACACCTCTGATAATCAACTTATCAATCATTGTTAATAGGATGATAGATCCTCAAAAGTGTTCAAATCGCAATCTTCCCCAGCAAGACACTAAGTCTTCAAAGTCTTATTCAAATCACGAGCATCAAAACTCATCGCTTCTGATGATAAACTCACCTATCAAGTCCCCCCAGCGAGACGCTAATTCCCAAGACCTTGTGCAAGTCACAAGTATACATTCTCTTGTCACGTAACAATATACCTCTGACAATATACTTATCAATTCTCTTCAATAGGATGATAAGTCCACAAAGTTGCTCCAATCGCAACACAATTCCTGTCACGTTAACACCATACCTCTGACAATCTACTTATCAATCCTCTTCAATAGGATGATAAGTCCACAAAGTTGCTCCAATCGTAACACAATTCCTGTCACGTTAACACCATACCTCTGACAATCTACTTATCAATCCTCTTCAATAGGATGATAAGTCTACAAAGTTGCTCTAATCGCAATACAATTCCTGTCATGTTAACACCAAACATCTGACAAATTCACTTATCAATCCTCTTTAATAGGATGATAAGTCCACAAAGTTGCTCTGATCGCAACACAATTCCTATCACGTTAACATCATACCTCTGACAAAATTAACTTATCGACTCTCTTCAATAGAGCGATATGTCCAAAAAATTGTCCCGATCGTAATATCTTTCCCGTCAAGTTAACCTCACACCTCTGACGACACAATCCACTTATCGACTCTCCTCAATAGAGCGATAGGTCCTCAAATTCCAGTCAAGTTAACATCACACCTCTGACAATGCAAATCAACTTATCGGCTCTCTTCAATAGAGTGATAGGTCCATAAAATACTGTTAGGTTAACATCACACCTCTAACAGTCAAACCCCCCAAGAACTTGTTAATCCTTTCTCAACAAGAATAGCAAGATTTCATTATAAAATCCCCAGTGGATTAAATATTTTTTAGAATTATCCTAGTGATAATAAAAAAAAATTCTAAATTTTACTCTAAGTGAAAATTCATGCCAAGTTAATATTACACATCTGGCGCATTCAACTTTCATTCAGTGCTTCGAATAACACAGGAAGAAACAGTGACAAAGTCTACGTATTCAATATCGTAGCCGGTGATTATCACTAAATTAATAATCTCTGAATCCATACCTTACATGTATTGGGAATTTTATCCCGAATCCTAAGAAGTGATAAGTCAACGCCTAACACGCATTGCCGGTTAGTCTTTTACCGTGAAAAAGACAGCAAAATTCATGCCTCACATGCATGGAGGACTTTATCTCAATCCCTAATTAGAAATAAGTCTACGCCTAACACGCGTTGCTGGTTAGTCTTTTTTCGTAAAAATGACAAAGTCTCTGTATTCAAAATCATAGCATTAAGTCTAAGAGAGTTCATTCTCTTAGCACAACGTTACATGTGAAACGGATTCAAATAATTCACATGCTAGCCCGACTCAAACGGTAGTCGATAATGGCTTATCAAATCCGTTGATGACTGAGGGTTTGCCAAAAATCCTATGCATGTTTGTAGGCTCATCAGCTTAATGGATGTGAGCTGAGACTTAAAACAGATGAGCTAAAGATAAATCTCAAAGACTTAGTAAAAAATGCACAGAAACCACTTCCATGTCTTAAGTCAAAACTTTGAGGTCAGACCCGCGATGCAAAAACCGAACGCCGAGGTCACACCCGTGTTCCAAATTCAACATACAAGGGTGAGACCCGCGTCTCAAGTTCAAAATGCAGGGTCCAGCCCCATATTCCAGAAGTAGGATTATGACACATACTTTCACACAGGTCCTACGTGGCAAATCCCTTCAGCCAAGATGCCTTTAAAGCAAGTGCAGAGAACAAATCCTTTACCATAAGGAATCAACAGCTCCAAGATCAGAGTTGAGATCCAAAGTATTCCAAAAATTCGTCACAGTCAATCGCGAACTTTCGAAAACTTTGGAGGGGGTTTTGTAGGCTGTCTAAAAATTAAAATAGATAGCTGATCCCCATCAAACACCGATGATGAAAGTTACAATCGGACGACTTCCAGAAGGCTACAATTTGAAGACTTTCACGTAGAAGGTTACAATCTGACAACCTTCACAACAACTGATAAAAGCTCTAATCAATAACCTTCACAATCAACATCGGGAGTTACAATCTGACAACTCTTATATTTTCGAGGAGCCAAGATGAAGATCATTCAACAATGGTCTTTACAACACTCTACAGAAGAAGCTACAAGTCAACTAGACCCTTCTAAACGCGGAAGTCATCTCCGCATTCCAATTCTTGAAAAGCAGGCGACCCTCGCGTTTCCAAGCTTCAACAAGAAAAACACGAGCGACCCTCGTGTTTCCAACCTTCAGACTCCAAAACGCGAGCGGCCCTCGCGTTTTTCAACACCCAACGAGTACCCAACTCCATGTCTCCATTCTAAAACGTGGAGTTAGGGTCCTGAACGCTAACATGGGTGTTTGACTCGTTCAAACACGAGCTGAACGGTTGCAGGAACCATTTTCTCTCCACGATTTGAGGGATTTCTGCCCCACTTAGGAGCAGATTAAGGGGGCGTTTCACCCCTCTCAACCCCATTATGGAGAGAATTAAGGGGGGGCGGTTACACCCCTTAATTCCCTATAAATATGGGTAAACTCAATTGAGTTCGGGTTGGCTTTTTCATCCTTCTTTTTGGCAGCAAAAAAGAGATCTTGAGGGGGAATTACTTGAGCTTTGGAGATCAGCAACAGAAGCTTTCTTCATCCTTAGCTTATAGACCGATTTCGATTAAATCAACTATGTCATAGAGTTTCAAACTCGTTCAGAGTTTTAAAACTTGCCACACAAATTCTCCACAACGTCACTTCGTGAGGAGAAGACCACGTTCCAGTGAATCAAGACGTTCGGATCGTCAACGGAGAGCAAACTCGACGCGAGCATTCGAGGGAGGCACTCTATCGCCACCGTGAAGAACCCAGATTTAAACAGTGAATCAAGACGTTCGGATCGTCAACGGAGAGCAAACTCGACGCGAGCATTCGAGGGAGGCACTCCATCGCCACCGTGAAGAACCCAGATTTAAACAAAGGAGAGGATTCAGATCAATTCTCTTCTCTTTTGTAATCAGGAAATCCAAATTGTAATCGATTTTGAGAGAATACAAGTCAATTTTCTTTCACTGTCTTTTTACTACAAATTTTTCCATAAACATTTGGGCATGATCTCTGAAAACGAGGCTTTGATGGTCCGGTCATTCGTTGGTACCCTTCGTGGGCCCGTCTTCGATTAGTACCAACATCTCAAGCCTGGAAGCGTCAACTGTTGGGATGATATGAAAAGTTTGTTCCTTAGTAATTTCTTCGATGATGACACCGAAGTGTCAATCGGAACCCTTCTGGATGAGAAATAAAAAGACGGAGAGTCAGTTGATAATTTTATCAAGCTTTTCCGCAACAATACAATGAATTGTAGGATCCTGTCACAGAGGAATTCATCTTACAGACACACCATAACAATCTTTCCATTAATGTCCTGAAAGTCCTGGGGGTTATACCATCCAAAACCTGGAAGGAGTTAAAACTACACGGTGAACATGCCGAGTGATTTCTTAAAAGAAAGAAAGCTGAGAGAAATCAACCGACGGTACCTACAACCGCTGTGAATGCCAATCAAACGTTACAACCACAACCCCGGAGGCAACGGAAGACTCCTGATCAGAAGACTCCTGATCCGAAGTTCCAGAAGGAGTATTCTTTCGAAGATGATGAAGTTCCAGCCAACTTAAAACACCTCCTCGCCAATAACAAAATTGAGCTACCACCTATTAAAAATTAGGAGGGAGCTAAGAGGATTACGGATCCAAACTACTGTGCATACCACAAAAGGGTTCTTCATCCCACCAAGGTTTTCTTTGGCCTCAAAAACAAAATCCAAGCCTTAGTTGACTCCGGTGTCATAACGGCAAAACAAGCCAAATAAGGATGACATATAACTCTGAAGAGTATACGAGTATAAACTGCTTCTTCATGTAACTTCGAAGAGTATACGAGTATAAACTGCTTCTCCATACACTCCAAAGGGTATACGAGTATAAATTATTTCCCGAACCTCCGACTGATATAAGAGGTTAAAAATCTGCTTCCTTAAATTACACTCCAATAATATAACCAAATGTGATTAGACTTAGGTTCACCTAAAATCTAGGGGTGGATACGAGGTTATCATGGTTGAATACGAACGCAGGAACCAAGGCCTGATTCTGTATCAAGAACAACAACATTGCTCACAAATGAGATGTTCCTGAAAAAGCACTATCCCTAGTACATTCAGGGTAACCTATTTAACAGGAAGTTCGTGGAGAATGCTATATATGGTATTCTTAAGGATAACCCGAAACTAATTGATTATTCAAGGTAAAAACCAATCATTTGAATAATCCACTCTTAATCATGATAAAAATGATTAAGAACCTCTCGTTGTGGCTATTTATTCATGTCCAAAATGATTAAAACCCTCCCACTGTGATTTTTAGAGCACTCTTTCATTGAGATGAGATTCAATGATTTCATCAAGTTAATCTTCCTTCACGAAACTCTGAAATCCTTCAAGGATGAAGCATGTCCCATTTGCTTTTCCTTTATCCGATTATTGGTTGGTTTCAATCTCGGGATCAATTTCGCTAACTCCCACTGTGACTTTTCAAGCACTCTTTAGTTGAGATGAGATTCAATAACCTTATTGGGTCAGTCTTTCCTCACGAAACTCCTACGGTCAAATTGTAGAGTGCTTGATGATTCATAGTCCTCCACCATAAAATCCCTCACCGATCAAATTAACTGATGGTGGGTCCACCAAAATGCTTCGTGGTTAAATCCACCCAAACTCCCACTGTGTCCGAGCCTTTAACACTCCTACTGTTATTTGTACCTCCACTCCCTCCGTGTTAAAGTCTTGTCACTGGTTACCAAAAACCTCTTCTGAGTGATTTGTGCAAATCTACATTCCTACTGTTATTTGTACCTCCACTCCCTCCGTTTGCTTGGTCAAACCTATAAATAGTTAGGATCAAAGCCAAAACCCCCTCTCGATTCCTTCCATGAACGAGAGGTCCACAAATGGAATGATCAAACCTTTAAACAGTTAGGATCGTCTCAAATCCCCATTTGATCAAACCTTTAACCAGTCAGGACCAAAGTTAAAGTCCCCTCTCGATTCTTTCCATGAATGAGAGGTCCACAAATTAAACGATAAAACCTTTAAACAGTTAGGATCGTCTCAAATCCCCATTTGGTCAAACCTTTAAATAGTTAGGACCAAAGCCAAAGTCCCCTCTCGATTCCTTCCATGAACGAGAGGTCCACAAATTGAACGATCAAACCTTTTAACAGTTAGGATCGTCTCAAACTCTTATTTGGCCAAACCTTTAAACAGTTAGGACCAAAGCCAAAATCCCCTCTCGATTCCTTTCATGAACGAGAGGTCCACAAATTGAACGATCAAACCTTTTAACAGTTAGGATCGTCTCAAACTCCTATTTGGTCAAACTTTTAAACAGCTAGGACCAAAGTCAAAATCCCCTCTCGATTCTTTCTATGAACAAGAGGTCTACAAATTGAACGATCAAACCTTTTAACAGTTAGGATCGTCTCAAATCCCTATTTGGTCAAATCTTTAAACAGTTATGGCCAAAGACAAAATCCACTCTCGATTCTTTCCATGAACGAGAGGTCCACAAATTGAACGATCAAACCTTTAAACAGTTAGGGTCATTTTAAAATCTCCGTCTGGTCAAACCTTTAAACAGTTAGGACCGAAGTTAGAATTTCATCTCGATAAATGAGAAATTCACCTTCAGATTGGGTAATAAAACCTTCTAACTGTTAAGGTTATCAAAATCTTTCAGATTCTCGGAGTGGAGATCCCACTCTTAGTTTCGCCTTTTTGGATTCTCGATGTGGAGATCCCACTTTGTGTTTCTTTTGTATAGGAGATAGAATATAAAATTCTTCATCTCCGGCATCGGGTTCATCTCTACCAACAAAAAAGAGACCAGGAGATAGAATATAAAATTCTTCCACTCCAGTAATGGGTTCATCTCTATCAACAAAAAAAGACCAGGAGATAGAATATAAAATTCTTCCTCTCCAGTATCGGGTTCATCTCTACCAACAAAAAAAAGACCAGGAGATAGAATATAAAATTTATCCTCTCTAGTATCGGGTTCATCTTTTAACCAAAAAAACGTAACCCATCAATATTTCCAAATTCATGTTTGATGCATGGGGGACTTTATCTTGATCCCTTATTAGAGATAAGTCTACGCCTAACACGCATTACCGGATGGTCCGTTCCCGC